>JACAXG010000159.1:1781779-1802628 GCA_018881555.1 Amblyornis subalaris | reverse complement strand
GTGGGAGTGGTGATGGGTGTAGTTGTGGTGAGAGCTGGGGAAATGGTCTCCAGAGCAGAGGTAGTGGCAGAAGTTGGGCTTGTCCCAGGAGCAGAGGACGATGTTTGTGCACGGACTCTGGTGGTAGCAGCTGCATTTTCTGTAGGTGTAGTTGTTTCCTGCTCAAGAGCAGGTGTTCCAGTTGGGGTGGAACGGGCTGCAGTTGTTCTTCCTGTAGATAGGTAAAGGTTTTTTTCTGTTGTGGAGAGGATCTTGGAGTTTGTGTCACCGTCAGTTGAAGAGCCTGAAACCGTAATTTTACCATCAATTTGGCTCACATTTTCTCCAGTGCTTGATATCATAATATTTGTAGATGTTTCCTCCTTCCCAGGAATTGTAGGAAGCCTTTTTTCAATGCCAAAAATTGAGGTTATTACTTCAGTTGTTCTTTTTGTCTGATCCKGGTCTTCTTGCAGTGATTTTCCTGTAATAGAATTTGAGTGTGTTTGAAAAAAGTATGTAGTGTTTGAAAACCTCTGCTCTTCTTAATTCTCTATAGTATTCAAACAAATTCCCTCTGTATCCACTGTTTATTTAAATATTCTCATGCCATATTTTTTCTGTTTTCTCTACTTCATAATTCAGAGATTTCTTCTATCCTGGTTTTACAGGAAGTATGTCTGTATCTCTACACCTCATTGAAGATGAAGGAATGAAAATACTGAAGCATCATTTGCTCATGAAGAACTGTCTTACATAATGTTATCATAAAGTCACAGAATGGTTTGTTTTGGAAGGGACCCCAAAAATCCTTTTTTTCCACCCCTTGCCATGGGCAGGGACACCTTCCACTATCCCAAGCTGCTCCAAGCCCTGTCCAACCCAGCCTTGGACACTTYCAGGGATGGGGCAGCCACAGCTGCTCTGGGCARCCTGTGCCAGGGCCTCCCCACCCTCACAGCCAAGAATTCCTTACTCATACCTGTCCTGAATCCTGTCCTAAATTAACGCTCTTTAAGCTTGAAGCCATTCCCCSTTGTCCTGTCCCTCCAGACCCCTGTCCAGACTCTAAGGTCTCCCAAGGAGCCTTCTCTTCTCCAGGCTGGACAATCCCAGTTGTCTCAGCCTGGCTCCACGCGAGAGCTGCTCCATCACTCTGGACTCAGTCCTATGGGTTGAGTGATCACTGGACATTTACCCCTTCAACAAGGGGGTTATCACAAACTATCTTGCACTTCATCTGCTCCTTCATGCCCTCAAATCAATAGACGTGTCCAGATGAAGGTTCTCTGAAGAGATCTTTGGAGAAGAAGAGCAAAACTGGAATGTTCTTTACGGCTGAACAGCATTTGCATGTGCCAAGTGGTCCAATTCCCTCTACTGCAATTTGGAAGAGCCATTCATTTTTTTTCYCCAAATCATTTAAATTCTAATCCYGTCTTCCTAAATATTTGCAAGACTCCTAACTTTTATCATTTCATAGATAATCGTTCAAGGGATTGACAAAAAAACTGTCCCTAAGGCAGAGAACTTTTAATGATGACGTTTAAAAAGTAGTCTCACTTACTGCTAGGCATTAATGGTTAGGGGTTTTTTTAATCCGAATTTTTTCATCCAAACCCAGAAAAGACCAGTAACAGCCATCCATCTACCCTGGATACTTTCTGCTTTTAGGAAAGTGTTACGTCAATCACTGTTAAAATTTATTCTCTGATTAAATTTTTAGTACAACTGAGGGTTTCCCTTTGGCCAAAAACTCCTGTCAAAAAGGAAATTGAATCAGGCTGTACCAATTTGTTCCTTTTCATGCTTCTTAACACTTTATTATTTTATAAGGTCTTATTTTTTTGTAATTACTTTCAATATTCTCTGCTTCTTGCAGTAAAGATAGTTAGCAGAGAATTCCCCAAACCCCAAACTCCTTCAATTCCAATGAGAAATCATATTCCTACCCATCCCCACTTTTTTGATGTCCCCCGTTTTCCATGGAAAAGAGGGTCAAAGACTGACTGTATAGAATTTTCTGGAACAGCTTCTTGAGAACACTGAGCTGTTCCAGGATTTGAATATATTCCACTGAGAGACATCAGTCATGCCTGTAATTCTCAGATTTCGGAGCAGTAGCAGACACCCAAATGGGTGACTATAGGGGTCAAGAGAAATACTCCGAACAAGTGAAGAAAAATACTCTGAACAAGCCCAAGAAAAATACTCTGAACAAGCCCAACATTTTTCCACCTGCTTTTTACGTAACCATTATATATTCATACTTCCTATTTTTTTTCGAGCTTTCTGAACTGGCAACACCTAAAAAAAATCTGCCATTCATCCATGGCTACCGCAGTGGCGACAACACAATAGCTGGGCTTGTCACCCCGATTAAATTACCCCGTCCCAAACAAATGTTCCAAACCATCTCGACGGTGTGGTTCTAAGGAGGGGCTCGTGCTATGAATAACCCTCAGAGGAATCACACCCCGGTCTCTCCCCTGTCAGGTTGGTTGTGTCACCTCCGAGGATTCTCTTCGGGTAAAGCATTCCAGGCTCGTTAGTAACGCTTGGGCTTGACGCCCACCGGGAAACGAGCAGGGCTGACGTCCTGCCCCAGGCAGGGCCGTTAGGAGAGCAGGGGTGGGGAAAGGGACAGGGACTCAGGCCAAGCTGTTTGGAACRTAAGGAATCACTGTCACATCCCAGCACCCTCACGAACGATTTCCTGCAATCATCAAATCATAGTTTGGTCYGTTCCTGCCTTAAAGCCCCTCTCACTCCATCCCACTTTCCACCCGACCAGGGTGCTCCAAGCCCCATCCAACCTGACCCTGGACACTTCCAGGCCATGGGATGGGGCAGCCACAGCTGGTCTGGGCAACCTGTGCCAGGGCCTTCCCACCCTCAGAATTTTTTACTAATATCTCATCTAAATCTACTTTCTATCACTTTGAAGCCATTTCCTCTTATCCTGTCMATCCAGGCCCTTGGCAATTGTCTCTCTCCATCTTTCTTGCTGCCTCCTTCAGGCMCTGAAAGGCCACAGCTGGGTCACCCCGGAGCTTCTCTTTTCTAGGTTGAACTATCYCAATTCCCTGAGCCTTTCCTCCCAGCAGAGCTGCTCCATCCCTCTGCTCATCCTGGTGCCTCCTCTGGTGGCACAAAACGCCTTTGTTGTCACAACACCCCAGCTGGACAAGGGAAGGGCAGGATTTCTGTGGGGTTTTGCAGGTTATTTGTTCCCTTTGCACTCCCTGAGTTCACTGTGCACCCACCTGGCCCTGAGTCACCTGCCCTGGCAGGGGCTGTGCTGGCCTCGTCTCTTCCCCGTTCCCAAATCTTTGTTGTCTTTCTGGATTCCAGGCTCAATCAAGTGAGGCTCTGGCTTTTTGTGCATGAGAGGGCTTAGAAAAAAAAGCGGAATATTACAAATAACAGGTGTGGTGATGTTAATGCTAGAACAGAACAGAGCCTTGAAAGGTCAGGGGAGAGCCAGGGAAAGCAAGGAGCAGCCCATGTGGCAGTGAGTAAACTGGTAGTAGCTCCTCAAGCTTTGTTTCTACTCACAGACCTGTCTTTGTCCTATTTATTTACATTAATGGTCACGATATCAAACACTGCACAGTTTTTAGAATTAAGGATACACATCAGAGGGACAGGACACAGGGAATGGCTTCCCACTGCCAGAGGGCAGGGTTAGATGGGATATYGGGAAGGAATTCTTCCCTGTGAGGGTGGGATGGGGCTGGGATGGAATTCCCAGAGCAGCTGTGGCTGCCCCATCCCTGGAAGTGTCCAAGGCCAGGTTGGACAGGGCTTGGAGCAGCCTGGGATAGTGGAAGGTGTCCCTGCCCATGGCAAGGGGTGGGACTGGATGAGCTGTAAAGTCCTTCCAACCCAAACCATTCCAGGATATAAAATCTCCATATAAAATATATATGTATGAAATATATATTTATTAGCAAAATAATACAGATCTGTATAAATGTCAGGACCAAGCAAGGTTTTTTCCTAAAATGTGTAATACTGCAATCCCTGTGCCTTGGTGCATTTATATACAGATAAATACTATTTTCTATATTAATATATACATATTATTTTCTATATTAATATATAAATTATTTTCTATATAAACATGTAGAGGAAGGTTAAATTCCTCCCTTTTTCAGTATTACCTGGAGGTTTTAAGCCATTCTTGGCCATGCCTAATAAACTTGCCACGAGGGATTTTCCAGACTACTGAAAGAGAGGACCAAACACCCTCCTGGCAGAGAGGTCTGGTGATGCACAGAGCCAAACTCCCTGTATCCCAGCTCCCTGCATCCCAAAGTCCTCCAGGCAGCAACTTGGAATCCCACATTTCCAACAGTAACTGGATATATTCATATTTAAATAATCATTTTGCACACTTTAAAGTATTAAGATTGAATTGCAAACTGTAGAATGAAGGAGCTTCGAAGGGAGCATTTGGTGAATCCACAGAGAATTCACCAAAATATCAAAGTTCCACCTCTACAATCCACCATGGATTTCCTGATCCCAGTCAGAAATTCCTAAGAGGAGTTTCCAAGTTCGAAATCAAAGCTGATTTTTTTTTTAAGTGCAGTGGTGAAAGGGGAATATTTTCACATCTACCTGCACTTAAAATCTGGCTCTGGGCAGGAATCCTCGTGCAGATTTTTATTCACCAGGTCAGAAAAAAGCAGCCCAAATATTACGAGGATAGAAGCAATTAATTAAAATTAATACAATTTTATTATTATTAAAAATCCGAGGTTTTTGAGCCCATATAATTTAAAGCAATGTTTAGGTCCTAATGCAGAATTAAATCAGCCTTAATTGCCTTTAATTTAAAACTAATATCAATTAAGGTTGTGTAAATAAAAGCATTTTATACATTCTCACCAATGCACTTAAAATGCCTCTAGTAATTTGAATGAATTAATTAATTAATTAACTCTTGGACAGTTCTGGAAGTTACTCRGACTTCAAGTCCTAAAAGTCCCATTTATTTAACAACATGAAATTTATAAACCTTTCAGTAACCACTACCACAAATCTGCTTTTCTATACGGAAACCAAGTAATTCCAACTTGAATTAAAAAAAAAATAATATTGACATTTGAGATGATCAAATGCCTTCTGGATTTTAAATTCAGAGGAATTGCCAAAGCCAATTTTCATGTTATAACAAATATCATTTCAGTGACTGGAGCACTCCAGACCCTCTGTTGTTTCATTGACATTGAAAGTGTCATTCTRGATTTCCAGATGCCACTTTTTCATGGGTAAAAAATACACAATTGGAAAACATTGTAAAAATTACCAACTATTTGTGTAGCTTGATTATTTTCCAGTAACAATTATGATTTGGACTTTCTTTCCCGCCTTTTTCTGATTTCAAAACTGAACTGAGGAATGCAGATGAGCTGTTTATAAAGTAAATATTAACATCTCATTCATCTCTTTCCAGAAAGCGAAATTAACTTTGGTTGCTAAAAGCAAATATTGCCATTTATATTCTGGCTTTTGCTGCATGAAATTAGATCAGCTCAGGTTTTGCAACTCCCTCTCTATTTATATTCAATAAATTTGAAAAAGAAATGTTGTCCTCTGTGTTATTTTCTTCCTTTAACTGATGAAAACACGAGTACAAGTGCTAAGAAAYGGCAAGACCATGAACAAAATCAGCCCACCACTCCAAAATGATGGGAAGGAGTTCTTCACTTGTATCACAAGGTAAATTCTGTGTAGATTTAACCATCAATATCGTTTGAAGTGCTTAGATGGGAACAAAATCCGTTATGTTTTTAGTTTAAGTGGTAATTATTTAATTTGCAAAATCCGTGGAACCGTGCAAAACACACCGAGAGATTTTTTTTTCTCTAATTCAAAAAATCTAAACAATTAAATAAGTGAAATAATGGAATCATTTAAATAATGAAATAAATAAAATAAATAAATAATTTAAATAAATAAATAAATAAATAAAATAATTAAATAAATTGAATAACTAAATTAAATAATGGAATTAATTAAACTTACCAGAAAAGCAGCACAACGCAACGATAACACACAAACCCTTCATCTTAAACCGGGATAAATTTATTGTCCAATCCATCCTCGGGTTTTTTTCTGACAGAATTACAATTCTCCCAAATTCCCTTCGGGATCCGCCGCTGTGGGCAGCGCCGGTGTCGCCCTCACACCCGAGGGAAGAGGACGAGTGTGATGCTCCAGGCGGGAAACGCTCTTAAACCCCAACCCCTCGCACAAGGCCGGCCCTCGGCGAGGCTTCGGGCAGGGCCACGCCTGTACCTGCCAGAGGATCTCACATCAGAGCCCGGCACTTTCCCTCCGGGCAGGTAAATAAGAAACTCTCCGCTGGAAAAGGTCAGGGGAGAGAATCCGAGCGTGAACCGGGGCGACACCCGCGGGGAGGCCACGCTCCGCGCTCGCCGCGGAGCTGTTTGAGTTCAGGGTGGACACGGAGGCAGGAGCTCGGCTGGGGGTTGAGTTTACATTTCGCTCTGCCCAACGCCGGGGCTGAATAACGAGCAAACATTTCCTGATGCTCTTTGCGGGGCGCTGGGAGAGGCATCACACCCGTTGGAGTGATGAGGAAAGCCCCTCGGGCTCGTCCTTCAAAAGCCCATTGGGCTCATCCTTCCTTCCCACCCATTCCTCGGGATCGAGGGTGTATCCATGGCAAACCCACGACTYGGCTCGGGCTAAGTCATCCCCTGGGATTTCTCCCCCTGGGAATGGGCAAAGAGATTCAGGAGAACTGGTCTGAGGGAAAGGCCAGGAGTGAACCCGTGGAGAAAGTGGCAAAATCCAACAAATCCATGTGCTGCTGTTGCAGATAGGGGATAATGGTGTAATTTAAGGAAAAACTCCCACATCCCTGAATCCAGATGGGAATTAAAAAGGTTTTCAACTATTTTGAGCCATCACCAAATATTGAATGAGTTTGATGCTTTTGCCCTCTTTAATTTTTTATCAGGATTCATCTGCAGGGAATCTCTTTGGCTTTGGGCTCCTTCATCCCTGAAGTCTTGTCCTTATTATTTTTCCAGGATCCAGCTCCCCTTTCCTCTCACACCTCTTCCAAACCCAACATTTCTCATTCAAAGTGAACCCAGGAAGAAGAAACAAATTCTTCTCTGCATTTTCCATCCCTWTTAATTTAATTCTCACCAAAATCTGTGCTTTGGCTCAAGAAAGGGCCAAAAYCTCTTTAATCCCTGATGGAGAGGCCTCGTYACCAACTCASTTCTGGGTTTAGAATTTTCAAACAGCAACTGAAGAAAAGCAGATGTTTGTCTGTATGACCTGGAAATTCTTTGGAAACCAATTAAAATTCACTCARCTGTGGGGTTTTTTTGAATATTAGTGAAATCTTTTGTTTGATTGGATTGAAAAATTATTTTAGAGTTGTCTTGTACAAYTTGTAGGGGACAGTCCTGCTTTGAATATCCAAGGGTTTTTTGTAAATGCTTGAGATAATTTATATTAAAAATACCCTTTTCASAGGTAAAGAACCAGTAAACACTGCCACACACATTAATAACAAAACTAATATAAATTCCATTTTCCTAGTTGAGGAACTAAATAGATTTTAGAAGCCAGGATTCCGTCACATAAATCTTATTTCTCTGTAAAATTTACGTGATACAAAGAGCCTCTTCACTGCTTGGATAACACAGAAAGATTAAAAGTTCCTCCCAGAGTCACTGAAATCACCTCAATCGATGTGAGGCACTGACGTGCGCCCGTTCCTGCCCGGTTGTGCAAGAATTGGGTAAATTGAACATCCTTGACCTTTCCTCAAGTGTTACTAAAGGAGGAACAATTCGTGATTCACGACTTGTTTCTGCCTGGGTCGCCCCTTTGACGTGGATCTGTCTTTTGGCTTGGTCTTTGTGCATAAATAAAGGTGATAAATTGGAGGGGAGGGGAATCCTCCCCGCCTGGGGGAGGAAGAGGGATGGAAATAAACACGGAGGGAAATAAAACTGAAACAAAAGGAGCTTTGGGAACGATCCCGAGGGTCTTCAAGGGTGAGCAAAAAGGCACAACCCTCCTGTTCTCACTTGGAATTTGAAGGACAAACAGCCCAGTGGACTCTGCTCGTTTTCGTCTGAGTACCAAAAGCCTGGGTGGAGGAGCTCCATGGACACCTGCACCAAGAGGGAGGCCTGATATCACCAAAAATTAATAGAATTTGAAGGCAAAACCTACTTGTGGCAGTAGGTTCTATCGCAAACACCTTTGTRATGTAAAGGGGATGGTCTCCACGTGAGATCCCTTGAAAAAAAAGCTGTTATTTCATGATGTCTCTGCAGTAACATTTACATAATCCAGAATAATTTCCTTTTACCAGAACYGGGGTGTTTGCACCGCCCTGGCAGGGACACCCTGCTGCACACACTCCTAATTCCACCCAGTAAACGAAAGTGAAGGGAAAGGCCTGACTGGTTTGGAAGGAATGCAGCACCTTCAGAAAGGCTGAATTTCAAATTTCCTTCTCAAACCTGCCTCTCGAACCAGGAAYTGACTTCCTGAAGAGAAGCTCAGCTCTGATAATCCCTGCCCTTGTGCTGGGGTGGCAAAGGGAAGCTCAGTGGGAACGAAGCAGCTCGAGGAGGAATTCACCCCAACTCTCATTCCTTGCCTGTCCCATGTCAGTGAAYGCTCACCAAACTATGATTGATTTATCAGGTTTTACCAGTTGGTTTTGTAACCAAATACTTCCTTCTGCTGGCACTGACAGAGAACTGCATTCGAAACCCAAACCATCCCAGGGCTGGGGAAGGAAGTGATTCCCCCTATTTTATTTTCATTTACTTCTGGATTAGGGCATCATCTGAGTTTATTGCTGCTGTCTGAACAGGAATCCTCCCAGCAGCTCCTCTGCCAGGCGCGCCCCACACCCAGACCCACCCGTGACGCAGGTGACTCCCTAAAATCGGAACCTGACGCAAGGTTGAAAGCTAAAAGGAGAATTTGGACGATGTTTCCTGTGAGTGGGTGCTCAGACAGAAACCTTTGGCTGTCAAAGGGCAGAAATACCCAGACAAGTCTCTGATTTTGGCCTCAAATGACCCCAACATCCCTCGGTCTGCACGGGGGGAACACGGAGCCTGCAACGGAGAACTGAAACAATTCCAGCCCACAGAGAGAGTTTCCAAGGAGAAACTAGGCAGATAATGCTCCACAGGGGAAAAGTTTCCAGAAAATCATGCAAAATGCCCCCAGTTTGAGGAGTACAAACATATTACAGATGGCACTGGGAGAGGAGAGAAAACACTTCCGAAAGGAGACGATGGTCACAGAATCCCAGGATGGTTTGGGTTGGAAGGAAAATTAAGGAKCATCTCATTCCACCCCCTGCCAAGGGCAGGGTCACCTTCCACTATCCCAAGGAGCTCAGAACCCCATCCAACCTGACCAGATTTAAACCATTTTTTGTTGTTTTATAACCTCACATAAAGAGTTTCTCTTTCTGTTTTGTTTTTTTTCTTTTCATTCTGAATTTCTTCCTCGTGGTTGTTGCTTTTGTCACCTAATTCCAGTAATTTAAGGTGTCAGATACTGATAGAAGCTTTATTTGAGGGCAGTTTGGGGGGGGTTGGGCTTTAAAAGTGCAATGAGCACTGAAACTCTTTTTCTAGGAGTTATTTCCTCTACCACAATAATTTTTATATTCTTGCATTCTTAGACTCGACTGCAGTTTTACCTCTCGGTGCTGAATCATTAGGACAGGTTTATGTGTGGAAAAATTTCAGGCACACTTTTTTTCCTGTGCTGAACTCTTGGATATCAGATATTTGCAGACAGGGGCAAAGAAATCACCGCAGTTGATGGATTTGGGTTTTGTGCTTATCCAAACAATGGAATTTGGGCACAATCCCACCAAGTGTTAAAAGATCTCTCATTGAACTCTTCTTAGAACTTGGGTCTTACTGCTGCCTGATCCAGGAGGATTCATGGAATCATGGAATGGTTTGGGTGGGAAGGGACCTTRGAGCCCATCCAGTCCCACCCCCTGCCGTGGGCAGGGACACCTTCCACTATCCCAGGKTGCTCCAAGCCCYGTCCARCCTGGCCTTGGACACTTCCAGGGATGRGGCAGCCACAGCTGCTCTGGGCAACCCGTGCCAGGGCCTCCYCACCCTCACAGGGAGGAATTCCTTCCCAATATCTCACCTAAATTTCCCTTTTTTCAGTTTGGAAGAGGTTTGGATGATTCAGGTCTCCTTCCTTTGGGTACCCAGAGGGAAAAATAGCAAGGACAACTTCAAATTCCAAAGGAGCAGCTCTAATCCAGTGGGTGACTCTGTCACTCCCCACTTGTTCAACCTCCCTTAAAAACACACAGCAAACCTCCCCTCCCACCACAGGGAATATGCCCCAGGCTGCTCAAATCTTAACTCCTTGGAACTTTTTCTCTCACTTTTTCACAGCCAAAACAATCCACAGTGATTTAAAAAGTGTCTTAATTCTGTTCTCCCTCGACTTCCTGCCTCTGCACTGTGTGCACCTGCAGGTACAGRTATTTTCCAGGAATTTTTCAACACACTCTGCTGCCATTAATCCCAGCTTAAAACTATTTGGACATAGATTTGACACACAGATACACATTCACGAGTCCCTTTTTAAAACATTCCCCCCCCCATTCTAAATGCCACAGCTTCCCTGGAGCATTCCATGGAATAATCACCACAAGGCCCATCCTACCTGTTGTTGTGCACGTGCTGAGACAAAATGCCCAGACCACAAACACATTGAGTGACAAACACTGCCCGGGGCAACCTTTCCGAGTCATTTTGGTGCCTCGAGGCTCCTTGTCCGAGTCAGAGATCCCTGTGGGCTCCTCACCACTCTGCTCCCTCYGCAAGCAAATTCCAAGTGTTCTGGAAGTTGCTCAGGTAATGCAAGCCRAGGTTGCTGTGTTGGCTGAGCAGCTGACACACCTTAAACCCTGTTTAGTTGGAGAAGTTGTTGTTATCTGRGCAGAACTGGGGGCCCAACGTGTTGAGCTGTAGTTACAAAATGCACTTTGGGTGGTGAATCCATTTAAAGCCCTCAGGAGGACCCAGGCCACCTGGATAAAGTTTTGGGTGGGAAAATTCGGGATGTGAAAACRGGGTTGTGACAACATTAATGGAAAAGCATTTGGATTTTAAATAAGCAAATAAATAATGGGGTTAATGGGATGGATTTGGGGAATAAAATAGRTCTCCAACMGCAACRTTGCCATTGTTGACCACGAGGAAAWGTSCTGGTGACACRAAAGGATGGTGGGAGGAGAGCCAGGGGGTCACTCCGGGGGTCCGTCCTCCCAGTCCCTCTCCCAGAGCACATGGAGATGATCTGGGTTTTCAGGAGCAATCTCTCACACCACTTTGTGCTCAAATAAAGGAAATTGCTAACGAAAAAACTACCCTGTGTGGTTTTGTGATCAAACTCCAACCCAAACAGACTCGGGGCAGGAATGTGCTGACCCAAGGATCCTGGAGCAGATTGGGATGCTCATCCCCTGCTCTCCTGCTCCTCATCTGTGCCCAGAGGGGTGAACTGGGATGATTATTCCACAGCAGGAACCACTTTTCCTCCTGATTTCCAGCCTTGCCATGACCCCAATGGGCTGTGACTCCCTCTGGCCCTGCTCCAGGGGATGTTCAGGTACCTGAATGTGCATGGAGACGTTCAAATATGTCCTTTGGGGACCAGGATGAGCTCACTGATCTCATTTCGCACCCAAGTGAYGCCGTTAAACACAAACCTCAAACCCGAACACGTCCCTGCTGCCCTAATTAGGCAGAGGTTYTGCAAAGGCAGATTTTTGAGAGAGATGAAATTAAATTATCGTCTGGGAAATGCTCAGTGTTTGTTTGCAGAGAGAAAAACGCACCCTGTGGGTTGCCATGGGATCACAGAGTGGTTTGGGCTGGGAGGGACATTAAAGTCACCCAGTGCCACCCCTGCCMTGGGCAGGGACACCTTCCACKCTCCCAGGCTGCTCCAAGCCCCGTCCAGCCTGGCCTTGGACACTCCCAGGGATGGGGCAGCCACAGCTTCTCCATGCCAGTCCTTCACCACCTCCCAGCCAGCAATTCCTTCCCCATATCCCATCTAAATCCGCACTTCTTCACCTTAAATCCATTCCCATTGTCCCATCAGGTTGATGTCACATTCCCTGTTCTACTTGGGGAAGGAGTCGCTGTCCGGAGCTTGTTCAGTGCCAGGTTGGGCTGTGCTCTGGGCACAGCCTGGCTCTGTGTCCCCATGTCCCCRTGTCCCTGTGTCCCTGTGTCCCCGTGTCCCTGTGTCCCTGTGTCCCTGTATCCCTGTGTTCCCGTGTCCCCGTGTCCCCGTGTCCCCGTGTCCCTGTGTCCCCGTGTCCCCATGTCCCCGTGTCCCTGTATCCCTGTGTTCCCGTGTCCCTGTATCCCTGTGTCCCCGTGTCCCCATGTCCCTGTGTCCCCGTGTCCCTGTGTCCCTGCTCTGTGCCTGCCCTGCTCAGCCAAACCCATCAGGGTCTCTCCCTGCAGAGCCTGTGGGCCACTAGAGGCCATCCTAAACCTCGGGAAATAAAGCAGCAAAACACGTGGGAAAGAAGGAAAACATCGACCATAAAAGATGAACTGAAGTTCGGGTATTTTTGAAACTGGCCCAGCAGTTTATGCCAGGATTGGTTGGGTTTTGCTCGAACCTCGATGAGTTTGGTGTGGTTTTTCCTGCTGGATTCGCTGCAGATGGAGCAGCTCTGCTGTGAGGAAAGGCTGAGGGAATTGGGATTGTTCAGCCTGGAGAAGAGAAGGCTCTGGGGTGACCTAATTGTGGCCTTGCAGTGCCTGAAGGGAGCCTGMAAGAAAGATGGAGAGAGACAATTTCCAAGGGCTTGGAGTRCCAGAACAAGGGGGAAYRGCTWCCCACTGCCAGAGGGCAGGGTTAGATGGGATATTGGGAAGGAATTCTTCCCTGKGAGGGTGGGGAGGCCCTGGCACAGGTTGCCCAGAGCAGCTGTGGCTGCCCCATCCCTGGAAGTGTCCAAAGCCAGTTTGGATGGACTTGGAGCACCCTGGGATAGTGGAAGGTGTCCCTGCCCTGCGCTGCCCCAGCCTGGGCTCCCTTTACTCTGACAATTCACCAGCCCTTCAGTTCCCCCGGGATTGTTGTATTTTCACAGCAGAGAATTGGAAACCTTTCCCTCTGACCAGTCCCTTCTGTCTTTCTGTTTAACTACAGATTAAATTCTGTATTGAATCCATCCCTCCTCGAGGAGGCTGCCAAGGGGTAAAGACCAAAGTCACACAGAAGCACTTTGGGGCGTGAGGGAGGACAAGGGAAAGCCAACAAGGCACAGAGCTCCCAGGTTTTCCCTCCTTGGCAACCTGGAAACACAAAAGCCTTTGTGGGAGGAGAGCAGGGAGAGGTTGGCCCTTGTCACCAACGCAGCAGGAAAACACAAAGTGTTGGGGCTTTGTTGGAGCAATTCAGATTGAAAGGGGCAAACATTTACCAGAAGGAAAAAGCAACAAGGAACAGAGGCTCAATCAGCTGAGCTGGGTGGTGTAATGAGGATTTCTGATGGTATTTTACATCCAGTTTTTACAGGTTTTACTCAAAATGGTCACCACAAGATCAGAAGGATCCAAAGCTGGTGGAGAGTGTCCAAAGGAGGGACACGGAGCTGGGGAAGGGTCTGAGGAGWGGCTGAGGGCACTTGGCTTGTTCAGCTGGAGCAGAGGAGACTGAGGGGAGACTCCTCGGGGGCTGCAGCTCCTCCCGAGGGCAGGCGGAGGGGCAGGGGCTGAGCTCTGCTCTGGGACAGGACCCAGGGAACGGCTGGAGCTGTGTCAGGGGCTTGGGATGGAGATCAGGGAAAGGTTCTTCTGTCCCCAGAGGGTGCTGGGGCACTGACCAGGCTCCCCAGGGAATGGTCYCAGCCCCAAGGCTGCCAGAGCTCCAGGAGYRTTTGGMCAACGCTGTCAGGGATGCCCAGGRTGGGATTGTTGGGGTGTCCTGGGCAGGGCCAGGAGCTGGACTGGGTGATCCTTGTGGGTCYCTTCCAGCTCAGGATATTCCATGGTTCTGTGATTCTAYGAAAATTCRAGGGACCTGGCAATCCTYRTGTTTTCCTTGTGAAAGCTGAGCTTGGTTCTTGCTCTCCCCAAATCCCAGCTGGGGCAGAGGCAGATCCAGGTCAGCGCACAAGGCAAAGCCCAGCCCTGSTGACCAMCCCYGGGCCAAAGCCCAGCCTTGACCATGTCAGTGTTTTATTTCAGTGAGGCTTCAATACCTCCCTAATTAAATACCTAAATATCTTTCAAGTGCTCTGCTAAAGACATCYGTTTAAAATTAGGATYCTAGTGGTGATTTTRTAATTAATTAGAATCATAGAATGACCTGGGCTGGAAGGCACCTTAAAGCTCATCCAGTCCCACCCCTACCATGGGCAGGGACACCTTCCACTATCCCAGGSTGCTCCAAGCCCTGTCCAACCTGGCCTTGGACTCTTCCAGGAATGGGACAGCCACAGCTGCTCTGGGCAACCTGTGCCAGGACCTCCCCACCCTCACAGGGAAGAGCTTATCCCAAAYATCCCATCTAACCCTGCCCTCTGGCAGTGGGAAGCCATTCCCTCTTGGCCCTTGGAAATTGTCTCTCTCCATGTTTCTTGTTGGCTCCTTCAGGTCCTGAAAGGCCACTATTAGGTCACCCCAGAGCCTTCTCTTCTCCAGGCTGAACATTCCCATTCCTCCCAGCCTTTCCCCATCCCAGAGCTGCTCCATCCCTCTGATCATCCCGGTGGATTCACTCCCATCAAGCAGAGTGAGAAACTTCAACTCAGAGAGCAGCGACAATTGGCAGGGTGGGGGGAGTTCCCCTCGGCGTGTTCAGCCCGGCGATTCCTTCCCTGCCGGAAAAACAGATTCGGTGGGAAAAAAAAGCCCTCGTCGCGCTCCACACACAMACCCCATAGTACGGGGATGTGGGATGAATTAGAGCTTTAAATACCAGCCCAGCCCGGCTCTGCAGAGCCCCTGCGGGCAGGGAGCCAGGGGACAGATGGGGTGGCACACGCTGCCGCCGAACGGGCTGATTTCACACCACCCCCTGCCACCCCATCCACGTTGCAAGAGGTTTTTTTTTYCCCCCCAGCATTTTGTGGAATAAATATAGGTCTTAGTGAATTTGTTTGGAGGAAAAATCTAATGTGGAAGAGCAAAGGTTTGTTTGCTTGAGGAAGCTCAATGGGAAATGCAGCCTGTGACGGTGCCTGTGGGGGAGGTTGGGTTATTGTTCCATCTTCAATTCTGAAATCTTTAATTCTTTTTTATTCATTTCGTATCAAAACATCTCTCATATGGAGGTTTCTCCCTGCCAGCAGTTTTGYTCCCGATTGAATCATTAACCTTGGCATCTTTTGTGTAGAACATTAAATTAATCTTTTTGCCATCATCTGGAATAATTAATGTAAGGACACTTTGTCTAATGAGTTGTAAGAGAGCAGTTCAAAGGGAGTCTTTCTTTTGTGGCTTCATCACATTGGCTGGGTCCTTCCAGTCTGTYCCAGTGAAATACAAAATGCCAGCTTGGAGGAGCTGATAGAGATTCCAGGATTAGTCCAGAGCTGACACAGACACAATGGAAAATTCAGCTCTGCTCTGCAGTGCAGTTTGGAAGGAGGTTGGGATCCCYTCAGTCAGGTTCAGCAAGGCCACGGGCCAGGTCCTGCCTCGGGTCAYACCAACCCCTTGCAGCTCCAGGCTGGGAAAAGAGGGGCTGGAAAGCTGGGAAAGGCCTTGGGGGAGCTGGTGATGGCAGCTGAACTTGAGCCGAGCGGTCCAGAAGGCCAAGGGCACCTGGCTTGTGGCAGCCATGGTGTGGCCACAGCCCCAGGGCAGGGASTGTCCCCTGTGCTGGCACSGCTGAGGCCCCTCCTCGGATCCTGGGATCACGACAAGAAGGACATGGAGGGGCTGGAGCGTGTCCAGGGAAGGGAACGGAGCTGGGGAAGGGGCWGGAGCACCAGGAGCGGCTGAGGGAGCTGGGAAAGGGGCTCAGCCTGGAGAAAAGGAGGCTCAGGGGGGACCTTCTGGCTCTCCACAACTTCCTGACAGGARGAGGCAGCCAGGGGGGGTCAGGCTCTGCTCYCAGGGAACAGGGACAGGATGAGAGGGAACAGCCTCAGGCTGTGCCAGGGGAGGTTCAGGTTGAATATTGGGAATTTCTTCACTGAAAGGGTTGTCCAGCTGCCCTGTCACAGCTGCCCAGGGCAGKGGTGGAGCCCCCAGCCCTGGAGGGATTTAAAAGCCGCGTGGATGTGGCACTTGGGGACGTGGGTTTGTAGTGGGCTGGGCAATGCTGGGTGCACAGCTGGACTTGACGATCCCAGAGGCCTTTCCCACCCTGATTCCACAATTCCTTGTAGTCCTGAGTCGTCTTTTCCACCTCCCAAAAGYGATAAACTTCTTTTCCCCAGAGCTGCAGGCAAAGCTCCGCGTTCAGCCAGGCTGATCCTCTTCCTCTCATCCCTGAATATTTGATGACATTCCTTAGCCGAGTTTGTCCTTCCTTTCCCACCCTGACAGCACTTGCTGAGATATCCATGCACTTCCCATGGCCTCATTCCCTGCTGTCTTGGGTTTGTTCCACTTGACAATGTGTCCAAGACGAGCCTTAGCACGAGCAAAGAGACGAACACAGAACAGATCCCTGGAATCACGGAATCGTGATGGCTGGAAAAAACCTTTAACTGTAGAGCCCAAAAATACCATTTCTTGGAGAACCTTAAAACTGGCATCATTTTAGACAGCAGATATTTTTCCTCCAAGTCTGCTTGGGAACTCATCCTATTCATTTAGGCTTTTACCTCTTTCATTACCTTTCCTCTGAAGAAAAAAAAAGGAGATTTTTTTACTCTGAATGTTTCTAGTCGAGCAAACAGTTTGAAATTCCCAAAAGCCTTGCCTTGCCTCCTTGGAGGAGCCATCATTCCAACACCAACACGCTTTTGGAGGTGCCCCACCCCACGTGGGGCTGGGACGTGGCTGTGCACGACTCGGTGGCACAGACAATTYGTGTTGTGCTTTGGCTTCCCTTCCTCAGCCCTTCCTGGCTCCCCAGCCTAAATTCAAACTCCCAGCTAAAACTGGAACTCCTTCACAGCTGTCCCAAGGTCTGGCTCAGCTCGAGGTGGGCCTGGCAAAGGGGTTGGGATGGAGGCAGAGTGGGGTAGGGGTCTCAGCCCTGCCATCAGTTGGCACCAGAGCTGCTGATTCAGGACAAAGGCTCACAGAAAGTGGGCACAAAGCTTGGGCTTGGCGACCTTGGAGGTCTTTTCCAGCCTGGATGATTCCACAGCACAGGCTGTGATGTCATAAGGAGATTTGGGGGATTGGAATGAAATTCATTGATGATGGAAGCAACAAAAGCTGGTGGCACAGACACCCCCCAGATCCATTTGTCCTTGTGTAGATCCAATTCTTGAATCTGTGACAGGTTTTTGTACTTTYGCTTCCTGGTCTTCTCATGGAAATCAGAGAATCATGGAATCATGGAATGGTTTRGGTTGGAAGGGACCTTAAASCCCATCCAGTCCCACCCCTACCACAGGCAGGGACACCTTCCACTATCCCAGGGTGCTCCAAGCCCYRTCCAACCTGGCCTTGGACMCTTSCAGGGATGRGRCAGCCACAGCTGCTCTGGGCAACCTGTGCCAGGGCCTCACCACCCTCACAGGGAGGAATTCCTTCCCAATATCCCATCTAACCCTGCCCTCTGGCAGGGGGAAGCCATTCCCTGTGTCCTGTCCCTCCATCCCTTGTCCCAAGTCCCTCTCCAGCTCTCCTGGAGCCCCTKTAGGCACTGGMAGGGGCTCTGAGGTCTCCCTGGAGTCTTCTCTTCTCCAGGCTGAACAATCCCGATTCCTTCAGGCTTTCCCTACAGCCAGAGGCTCCATCATTCCAATCCTCTCCATGGCCTCCTCTGGACTCTCTCCAGCAGCTCCATGTCCCTCCTGGGATGGGGAACAGGGAGCTGGACCCAGTGCTCCAGGTGGGGTTTCACCAGAGCAGAGCAGAGCAACAGAATCAAAGCCACTTTGTTCCTCTCTGAAGTATCCCAAACTCCACAGGAAAACTTGGATCTCCTCCCAGGAGAGAAGGGCAGCAGGTGCATTCCTTGTCTCTGCATCACTGCCACAATTATTCACGTTCCCTCCCTGTGCAATAATTCTATATTTGTGCAGGAATTTCACACTGCAGAGAGGATTTAAATACTTCTCCCTGCAGAGCAGATCCCGGCACTGAATGTACCGGGAAAGGAGAGGAATGGGTACAGTCAGAGGCACAAACCCTGGGAAGCACATCCCTGTGTGCACAGCCTTGGCCCACAGGAACAGTCTTTGCCTCCAGCTAAATCGGTCCTCCCTGGGTAAAATATCATCATTCATCTGCATTGCTGAGCTGATGACATCAACAAAACTCGTCGGGATTTTGGATTCCTTCCCTGCTGACCTCAAGGATTTAATTGGTTGGAAAGGGCTGTGGGTTTCTTCTGTCCATCTGCATTTCCCAGCATGGCTGGGGGGCCTGTGCTGAGCCGGGCAGGAGAAGCCTCGGACACTTCATTATTGGCAGAGTGGACATGGATTCCTCCTCATCCATCCCATTATCAGCAACATGGAGATGGATTCCTCCTCATCCATTCCAAAATCCGCAGCAGCAGCTCCTCCCCTGGGGCCTGCCCAGCCCTAAATCTCAGCCAGAACAAAGATGTAATGACAAGATCCACTGGAGGCTGAATGCAAGACAAATATTTGAGTTTAGACCATCGCTGTTTCCTGATGGTTCCTTTCCGTCCCTGAAGGGCCAACACGGGGCCAACACAAACTTTTCCTTGTAGAAATCCTTTGTTTTGTTTGCAGAACTGACCAATTGTTTCAGATGGCGTTGAGGTTGAGAGCTGTGCAATCAATACCTCCACAGATTTCCTCAAAACTAAGAAAAAAATGAGTAAATCTTGTCCTTTGATTCCAGATATTAAAAAACTCCCACAACTTCCTTGATATTGAAAGTGGATTTAAGCTGAAGTTGAAGGGAATTGCCTTCCTTGCAAGTTTTGGGTTCTGCTTTTTCAGAGCATCGTGCTCTGGCCTCATCGTGACCAATTTCAAAGCAAATCCACAGAAGGAGCCAAACTAAAGGGTAATCCAGAAATGGAAGTGTTTATCTCCAACTTTTTCTGACTCTTTGTCGTGTGAAACAGAAGAAATGCAGTTGGTGACTCTGGGGGAAGAGATTTGCTTGGACTAATTTCTGTTTGTACGAGCAGAAACGAGAGTAATGTGATATAAGGCAGATTGATGTTCAACCAGGGAGGAACAAACATCCTTTGATAGTGCCTTTATCCCCTGAGTAAATAAGGCTGAGAAACTGCAGAGAGTCCTTTAATACGTTTCCTGCTTCTTTCTTGGATCATTCCCACATTAGGGACACTCTGCTCCTTTGAACCGAACTTATATTTCATTTAACGAAGTTCAGACAAACTTTCCGATTTGAAAATGTAAAATAGGCAGTGAAACAACCCAAACCAGAAGAGGGACTGATTGTTTCTCTCACACTTTTAAACCCCGTGATTGCTGAATTATTTCTGTAAGAACCACAAGAGTCAAGGAATGTAAGTCCATATATTAATTTCAAGAAAGGCTCAGTGAGTGTTCTTTAATAACTGCCTGAACTTTTGCATTTGGAGAATTCTTTGCTTTCTGTGTTTATTCCCAGCTGGAGCAAGTCCATAGGGACAGCACAAGGAGAGCCTGAGCATGAGCTAAGAGACAAACAGAACAGAGTCCTAAAATCACAGAATTAAGGTTGGAAAAGACCTTTAAGATCATCAAGTCCAACCTTTAACCCAGCACCGCCAAGGCCACCACTCAGCCACATCCCCAGCTGCCACATCCACAGGTTTGTTGAACAATTCCAGGGATGGGGACTCCACCACTGCCCTGGCCAGCTCCTTCCAATGCTTTAAACCATGAAAAAATGGATCCTCATGTCCAGCCTAAACCTGCCCTGGCACAGCTTGGAACCATCCAGTGCCTGAAAGAGCCCACGAGAAAAATGGAAGGGAACTGGATCTGAGTCCCTTTCCAAGCCAAACCATTCCATGATTCTTCTCAAACCCTGGGATGAACCCACAGCTCTCAGGGCTGGGGCAAAGGAGCACTGGGCTGGCAGTGAAGGGAAGGGGAATAAATGCAGCAGGGTGGGGATCGTCCATGAAACAGGCCAGGATTGTCGATGGAACAGGCCTGGAGTGTCCATGGAACCGCCTGGGATTGTCCATGCAACAGGCCTGGAGTGTCCATGGAACAGGCCTGGAGTGTCCATGGAACCAGCTGGGATTGTTCATGCAACAGGCTGGGATTGTCCATGCAACAGGCTGGGATTGTCCATGCAACAGGCCAAGATCATCCATGGAACCGGCTGGGATTGTCCATGGAACAGGGTGGGAATGTCCCCGGAAAAGGCCGGGATTGTCYGTGGAACAGGCCAGGATTGTCCATGGAACAGGCTGGGATTGTCCATGGAACAGGCCAGGATTGTCCGTGGAACGGGCCAGGATTGTCCATGGAACAGGCCGGGATTGTCCATGGAACAGGCCGGGATTGTCCATGGAATAGGCCAGGATTGTCCATGGAACAGGCCTGGAGTGTCCATGGAACAGGCTGGGATTGTCCATGCAACAGGCTGGGATTGTCCATGCAACAGGCCTGGATTGCCCATGGAACAGGCTGGGATTGCCCATGGAATAGGCCAGGATTGTCCATGGAACAGGCCAAGATTATCCATGGAACCGGC
>JACAXG010000159.1:1741289-1781344 GCA_018881555.1 Amblyornis subalaris | reverse complement strand
ACAGGCCAAGATTATCCATGGAACCGGCTGGGATTGTCCATGGAACAGACCAGGATTGGCCATCGAATAGGCTGGAATTGTCCATGGAACAGGCCTGGATTGTCCATAGAACAGGCCTGGAGTGTCCATGGAACAGGATGGGAATGTCCATGGAACAGGCCGGGATTGTCCATGGAACAGGCYKGGATTGTCCATGGAACAGGCTGGGAATGTCCACGGAATAGGCCAGGATTTTCCGTGGAACAGGCCTGGATTCTCCATGGAACAGGCTGGGATCCCAGTGCCTAAATCCCGTGCCGATGCCACTCCAGAGCCCGCGCTGAGGCCGAAGCCCAGGAGAGGGACTGGCCTTGCCTCTCTCCCGGTGGAGGGTTTGGCACAGCCCCAAAAATGAGGATTTTTTTCCTCAACGCTCCGCTGCCCATCCCCACCTCAGGGAAGTTGTGTGAGCGCCCAATTCCRAAGGGATTTGATAGCAAAGGGGCCTAGAGAAGGATTAGGAATCTTTTGTTACCTGACTTCCTCATCGAGCTCTGCTTCTGGGCTTAGCTGAGCTCATTCCAGGTGGGACAACTCCGGGAAAAGCGAGCCGGAGGTCGGCAGGCTTGGCTGGCTGGGAACTGTCCTTTCCTTTGGTCAGTCCTTCCTTTTGCTTGCAAGGATAAATTAATTTTAAAAAGAACTTGAGCATCCCGTTGGTTTCCTTCGTCACCTAAWATCTCCAATTGGAATATCTCGGTTCCCCCAGCATCCTTTGGGGAGCAAATATCCCAAATTCCCGTTTATGATCCCCCTGTGTGCTGTGGCTGTGGCAGAACTGCACGAATCCATCGGGATTGGCGCCCAGGAAACATCCCTCCAGCAGGAGGGGGCAGGATGTGTCAGAGGGAATTTCTTGGGAATGTGACTGAAGGCCATGGACCTTCCAGGCTCCTCCAGATCCGCTCCAGGTCCCAGAAATGCTGGCAAGGATTCCCAGCCTGTCTCTGGGGAGCTCTCTGGCTCCATATCCAGCCTGTACCTCTGGAAAACGGGGAAAGCCCTTCCAGGGAAGGATCTCTGGGAGACCTGTGGGCTGCGGGGCTCCAGTTCCCACATTCTTTGGACCATAAAATTATTATATTCAGAGTTGTTTCAGCCCCAGACACAGAGAGCAGTGAAATAAACCCACTTTTGAGATTCTCACCACTCCCAAACATCCCCGAAAATTACACTAAAGCTTCCCAAAGGAATATTTCCACGTCCTTGGGTGATGCCTTGGAAGGGCTGAAGTTTTAGGACAGAAGTTTGATGTTTTCAGGCAGAAAGTGCCTTAATTTCCTCTTTGAGAAGCTTCTTTTTACAGATGAGAAGCAGTAGAACAGTGAGACAATGCTCTTACAATGGAAACACGGTGGTGATGTCAAGTGTTGCTGCATCCTGAGGGTTCCAACACATAAATATATTTTCTCTAAGAGCCTTTGCAGCCTTTATTTCAGATTAATTMCAACAATAATGATTATAATAATCTGCTACTCTGGTGGCAACCTTGAAATCGCCGTTTACAGTAGCGACTCCAAACAGGGACTGGAAAAACGCTGCTCCTTGATATTTCCATGACACTTTTCAGCCCAAATTTCTGACCAAAACAGAACTATTTCTTTCATCTTCCCCCTCGAGGTCTCTGCAAACCTGACGCTCATCACCAAACCTTCCAAACTTTATTAGGAAGCACTTCAAAGGAATTACAGGTGGGAATATTGCTCAAGGCAGAAAGGTTTTAGAAGTAAATCGTTCTGTGATTAAATCTTTGGGTGTTTCTTCCTGCTTTTTTGGGGGGAGCATTTATGGATGAGCCCATCATAAAACCCTGAAGCTTTTCCCACATTTTTACGTGTAAATTCCTATTTTCCGGCCATTTACTGACTGATTGCCCAACAGTGGAATTWGGTGGATGAATTGTTCCTCTGCTAATGTTAGAATTATTTTAATCTCCTCTCTCAGAAAAGAAGCAACAGTGAAACCGTGCAGAGTTTCCTTCAGCAGCTGCCACAACTCTGGGGATTCTTTGCAGGTAACAAATATTTAGAATTAAAAGTTCTTGATTAATTGGTTTTTTTTTTAAWTGCACGTGGACAAAAACCTGGAGAAATTATGGCACAGCAAAGCTTTGGGAAAAGAAAAATAATTTGATTGTATAACATTGAAAAATATTTGATTGCCAGTCTGTCTAATTAATGGATTAAAGGAATTTATGGAGATAAATCCGTTTTTTACCTGCTGTGTGAACCTTGACTCGAAGTAGCAGCAGCAGCAGCAGCCAGGAATGGCTCCTGAGGTCCTGTTTTTCCCAGGCCATTCCAAGGGCAGGGACGAAGTTGCTGGTGGACGTGGGAGATCACAAAAGCCTTGGGTCTCTGCCCCGTCCAGCAGCTCCTGCTCAGGAGCACAAAAGGATCTCRGATTTGCATTTGTAAAGCAAAGATAATCCCAGGAGTTCCCGAGCTGCTGCTTGGAAGGGGGAGGCTGGGGTGGGATTGGTCTAGAACCAGAAAATAGGATAGAATCCCAGAATTCCGGAGTCGCTGAGGTTGKAAAAGCCCTCCAGGGTCATCGAGTCCAAGCTGTGCCCCATCCCCACCTTGTCCCCAGCCSAYAGCACTGAGGGCCACGTCCAGGCATTCCTTGGACACCTCCAGGGATGGGCACTCCAAACCTYCCTGGGCAGTTCCAAGGCCTGACMACCCTTTCCATGGAGAAATTGCTCCTGATGTCCAACCTGACCCTCCCTTGGCACAGCTTGGGGCCGTKCCCTCTCATCCTGTCCCTGTTCTCTGGGAGCAGAGCCCAAACCCCCCTGGCTGCCCCCTCCTGTCAGGGAGTGGTGGAGATCCAGCAGGTCCCCCCTGAGCCTCCTTTTCTCCAGGCTGAGCCCCCTTCCCAGCTCCCTCAGCTGCTCCTCAAATCCCAAGGTTCCAAGACATCCAGTGAACTGGGGACCTGCACATTTAGGATGCAAAATAAATGTTTAATTCTCAACTGATCTCTGAAAAAAAAAACCAGCACCGTGTCTCCGTAGGGAACTGGGAAAACTGTCTCCATCTGCCCGTGGAAAACACRAGGAGAGGGTCCCAGCATCCAGGTGACTCTCCCAGACACAGCTCCAGCTCCTTCCACTGCAGTAATTCCCGGGAAGAGCTCCTCGATTCGAAGGCAGGGAGCAAGGATGCGTCGCCATCCCTCGGGGGCACCTTCCCCTCGCAAGAAATGGGGGGTGAACTTTGAAGCACCCCAAATGAACCTTTTAATGGYGGTATTGAGGTGCTCAGCTCTCCAAACCGGGAATTTTTGGTGGCAGAGCTGTGGGAACGCCGGGAGATTCCCAGCAGTTGGGTCAGTGTGAGCTGGGGCTCTGCATTGTCTCACCCAGGGGCCTTTCCCTCCGTTCAGCCTGTAAATAATAGGACTAAATCCTGGAACTGATTACCAAAGGGCTTTTCTGAAAGGAAATGGCACAAATGCCTGGAGTTGTGTTGGAATACAATCCCACAGAGGATTAAGGCATTTACAGGTGCATTTCAAACCCTCTGTGCACAAAGCCTCACCCCAGGCAATGGGCTTGGGTGTGGATGTGGTGTTGTCCTGAAGGTCTTGAACCCAAACCCTGATCCAAAACCTGAGTTTTACTGAAATCTGTGACTCACAAACACTGCTCAGCCTCTTGGTTTTGCAAGTGTCACCTCTGTCCCTGCTGCATCCCTCTGGAAAAGGCCTCAGGCTATGCCAGGGGAGGTTCAGGTTGGATATCAGGGAAAATCTCTTCACTGRTCGAGCACTGGGATGAGCTGTCCAGGGAAGTGGGGGAGAGTCACCATCCCTGGGAGAGGTGAAAAGACGAGTGGATGTGGCACTTGRGGACTTGGTTTGGTGGGAATGGAGGGATTTGGTGAAAGGCTGGACTTGATGATCCTGGAGCTCTTTTCCAGCCTTGATGATTCTGGGATACCCAGACCAAAAYCCCCCTGTATATGACAAATATTTCAACTCAAGGCCTTTACAGCAATCCAAGGGTTAATGATGAAGGGAAAATTTGGGAAGACAAACGCCAAGAGAAGGAAAGGGCAGACAGGGAGATGCTGTGGCTCAGGGAAGAGCAGCACCCGAAGCAGGAATTTCTGCGGGATGCTCCTGCCTTGGGGCGTGGGGAGCAGCACCGAGGGAAGGTGGAGTGCTCGGGGCTGTGAGGATCCTGCACTCCCGCATTTCTGGCATTGCATTCCTCTCCTGGGCTTTTCCCTCGGGGTAATCCACACCTCCCGGTTCCGGCTTYGCTGCTGGAAGGTGAGGGGGGTTCCCTCTGAGGGATTCCCGTGCTGGGAGCTCCTTTAGGGAAGCCCAGGGACCCACGAGCCCGTTGTTATCTCAGTTGTGAGGGCGTTATCTGACAGGACCGTGTGGGTGTCACTGCCCCCATGGTTTATGGGTTGGTTTTCAGGCTCCTGCCTCTCCCTGCAGACACCCCTGGGGCAGTCTGAGCCCTGCAGCCCATTTGTGCCTCTCCCCAGAACAGAAATTCCTGCTGAAATGTGGTGTAATGTTAATATAAATTATGTTCAACCCCAATTCCCTCCTTGGCTGAGCAGGGAAGAGCAGGAACTGCAGAATGTTGGCCTCTGGGTGACACAAACCTGCACGAGGAAGGAGTAATCCAGGGAACCCAGCACAGCACCGAGCCCCTGCCCACCCCAGATCACACCCGGGGTGAGAGGAGAGAGAGGCCAACCTCGTGAGGAATGAGAGAGAACAGGAAAAATCCTTGGAGGAGGAGTAAGACCAGGGCTGTGAGTCATGAGACACCATGGGTATCTTCTAGAGCGATTTTTGGGAACAAGACCATTATTAATGACCCAAAATTCCACAACATTCGTTCTTCCTAAAATCTCCTTTGCCACCTTAAAGGGATCAATTCCCACAAAGGCCTGGCAAAGTTCAGTTTAGGTTTCTCCAAAGAAGGAATGGAAAGGATGCCCCATCCCTGCAAGCGTCCAAGGCAGATATTTGAGGGAACAAAATTTTCCCAAGGATTTAACCAACTCCTGCCAGTTTAAGAGCCTGGAAGCTCCAGACCCCTGGTTTACATGGAAATAAGCTGGGTGGGTTTTGCCATGGTGCTGTGAGTTCAAACAGCCCAGAGCAGGGAGGCTGGGAAGGACAACACAGAGATGGAAATGTCACTGATCCCGAGGATTTCTTGGAATGCACCTCTATTTTCCACCTGTTTAACTGGGGCAGCACGGGCTGGTGCTCTTAAAAGGAGAGATGTGACTGTGAGAAGCAGCTCAGTCACACCCAAGATTCTCCAGAGCAAAGCAAGGGTTGGGAGTGGGAATGTTTCACATAAAAGTGGCCTTTTTTAGGTTTTCTTCCAGCAGGGATTTATCCAATGCAAGCCGGGTTGGAATCCTCCACCCTCTCCCCAGGGCACCTCGGACAGGCCAAGGGGATGAGATTTTCAGTGCCCAGGTCCAGCCAGCTCAGAGCTGCTCTGACGTGGTCAGACCTTCTTGAGGGATGATTAAATCAACATAAAATTAGAGGTGAACATTCCCAACCTGACTCCAAGGAGTGTTTGTGCCCCTGTGCCCTCCCTGAGAGCAAAGCCAAGGCAAAGGATTTAGGAATGACCAAGTGGGATCAGGCCAGGGATGGGTCAAATCCAGAGGGATTCTGTGGCTGAAGACGATTTTCATACATTTTCCTCTTTAAAGAAAATGCTGCTTCATTGAAATCTGAGTTTTCCCCAGGATTGTGTTGGGTTCTGCCCCTCATATTCTGAATGCAGAGTCGAACATGCAAATCAGGCTGAAATGTTCCATTTCCAAATGACAGGAACTTCGCATTTCCACTTCTCCTTTCAAAATWATTTTTGCCACGAAAATCGCTGCCTGATGTAACAAAGCACAACAAGGAGCCTGTCGAAACGACAACAGAGCGTTTCAAGCGGCTCCGAAAAACTTTTTTAAACACCTCGTTCCGTGCTGAATTTTTTTGAATGTGGCATTTCACTGCACACTGGGATGGAAATTGAGTTGGAAATTACAGGGGAAAATAAAAAAAGAGAAACATTTCAGCTCCCACGTAGGTGTGGTCTCAATGCACCAAACATCTCAGAGCCCAAACTCGGACTGGGTGGCACCGAGTGCTCAAAAACAACTTCTGAAAGCTCTGAAATATCATGGAGAGAGTATCACGCAGAGATTTTTAAAACCTTGACGACTTTCTGCATTAAAAGCCAGAGAATATTTGGGGGCACAAACGTCCTTACGGAAGTCCCCAGCAACATCCTGATCTGGAATTACCGGGTCCCCCTGCCCTGCTCGAAGCTCAGTCTCACTGAGAGGGAACTTGAGGGGGTTTTTAAGCTCAGAAAATATTTAAATTCATCATTTCATCTGGCAAAGGGAGTGGCTCCTGYGCGAGGCTGCTTTCCAGCAATCCCCAGATGGAAACTTTTCATTTGCACTTCTCTGCTCTGTGTTAATTGCTCTTTATATTAATAACAGAAAATGGCTCCTTCCCTGCATGTGTGAAATCGGATAAATGCATGGAAATTGGATCAGCTTCAAATGCTGYGGTGTAAAATGGCTGTAAATGTTGCAAAATATTGAAATAAAGTTTGTTTTACCAGCTCCAGTTCGCTGGGGGCGCAGAGCTGAGAGAGCTGGGGGTGTTCACCTGGAGAGGAGAAGAATCCAGGGAGACCTCAGAGCCCCTTTCAGGGCCTAAAGGGGCTCCAGGAGAGCTGGAGAGGGACTTGGGACAAGGSATGGAGGGACAGGACACAGGGAATGGCTTCCCACTGCCAGAGGGCAGGGTTAGATGGGATATTGGGAAGGAATTCCTCSTTGTGAGGGTGGGGAGGGGCTGGGATGGAATTCCCAGAGCAGCTGTGGCTGCCCCTGGATCCCTGGAAGTGTCCAAGGCTGGGTTGGATGGGGCTTGCAGCACCCTGAGATAGTGGAAGATGTCCCTGTCCATGGCAGGGGGTTGGAATGGGATGATCCTTCAAATCCCTTCCAGCCCAAACCATTCCATGATCCTATAAAAGCCGGATGAGACTCGAGGTTTCTCTTCCACAGCCACGCTGCAGGTGTAAGGTCAGGGAGAACCCCCTGTGCCCTCAGAGCATCCCATGGTGACCTTTCCAGGATGATCCTCCTTGCTTTAAACCAGAATATTGAAGCTGCATTGCTGAGGGTGTTTTCAGTGGCTTGGAAACGAGTGGGATTCCTGCAAACCAAGAAAAAACCTGAACGAAATTAAAACAAGACCAAAAAACCCCTCTGCAGAAGAGCTTGGGAATACTGTCCGGGAAGGAGAGCAGCTTTCGGAGCCAGAAGATCAGCAGGGAGGAAAATGGAGTTTGAAATGTGTTCTCAGGGCAGCCCTGAGATCCTGGGGGGGAGCGGATTTGTCTGTGAGAAATCAAACGTCTCGTGGGAATTCCCGAGGATTGTGCCGGAACAACAGCGGGAAATCTGCAAACCAGAGGATTCCTTGGAGAGATGATGAGTTTGGGTGCAAATTGTAGCACTGAGACTTTCTCGTGTAATCCCTGCTGTTCCCATCCCTTTGGAGCTCTGGAGCAATCCCAGGACTTCTCCTTGCTGTTTATGCCCCCCCTGAGCTGCCTGACTTTGGGAACACCCAAATTCCAGAGCCCTCCTGGGATTCACCTCCAGGCCACGCGGCTCTGGAAGGGAAGCTGRACTTCAACCACCCCGTGGTGGAAATCCTGGAGATTTCCAGGTGGGATCTGAGCTCACTCATGTCCCTGTGGGTGCCACAGCTTTGCCACGGTCACCTGGSCCGAGCTGCTTCCTTGTGCCACAGGTATTTCCTGGAGCATCCTTTCAATGCAGGGTCTRTTTGGGGTAAATCTCACAAATTTGCCCTAAATCCAGCCTTAAACTCAATCCCAGGACTCAGCACTTAGGCCTGAGGGTGAATTCCACTTGTAATGYAGCCAAGGTGTCCCCACAGAACCTCCAGAGACCACTGCACTTCCCTCAAGGGGGTTTGAAGGGTTCCCACRCGTGTCTGGCTCTGCCCTCAGGGCCAGGAGTTTCTGCAGCTGGAATGTCATGGATTACTCTTCCAGGYTGTCAAAGGAGTAGCTGGAGGTTAGGGAATTCCCTGGAACTGCCTGAAGCAAGGATTCGTGTGTAAATTGAATTTTCCACTCCTCAGTTGTTCCATGCAGAGCTGAACTGGCTGGATGGCAGCAGCCCGGATTTCCTGGGGTTGGTGTTCCAGAGCTTTTCTGGATGTTTCCTGGAGGAAACGCCTTGGTGAGTGAATGCCAGCTTCACTGGTGCATCAGAAGTGTGAGCTCCRGCCTAAGAAATAATCCCAGACCGAGATTTCCACAAGGATTTGGGAGGAGTGGCATCATCCGCGGGCAAGCGTCCGTGGGAGGAGGAGGAGGAGGAGACTCTTCCTGGAATCCCACAAAGTTCCTGAGCACGAGTTACCGAGCTGAACTAATGAGYCTGCTGATCAAAAGTGCCTCATCTGAGTTTTAATGGTGCTCGACATAAAAGGGCTATTTGAATTTGTATCAGTGCCTCATTCTTGTGGGAAAATCATTTTTGAAATATCCCCCACCATTCACTAATGAATGAAATTCAGTTTTCACCACGAGAAACGCCTYATCTAAAGCTGCAACAGGCCAAGGAGGCTCTTTTCATATGGAAATCCTCCAAGCCTTTAGCATTTCTTCTCGCACTCTTTGAACTCCATTTCCATTTTCCCAACGAGGGGAACGGGGCTGACCGAAAACCCCGTTTGAGACGAGGAGGCATCGGCGCCAATACGGAATATACGGCTCCGTAACATTTCCATCGTGACGTAAACCCCACRTTTGAATCTCCTGCTCCCCGGGCCAGAACGCTTTGCCGAGCAGATGCTTCTTCATGAGCTCTTCCCAGTGACACCCCGGCCTCGGAGTCGATTTACAAGGCATAAAACCCAGGGACGCTTCAAACTGCTCCTTCCCACGTGCATCACGTCGCGCCCGCTTCCATCTGCCGTCCCACTGCCCRGATGAGCCTTTTCTTTCCGTCCTTTCAAAGTTCCCCCAAATCCTCTCTCCCATCAGGGACTATTCAAAGCTCTCTCACGTCTCAATCACTTTCTCGAAGCCGTAATTTGCTGCCATCCCCCATTCAGTGTCTGCTATAGAGCTCCATTAAATGTATGCAGGAATTCTGCCTCTTGCAAGAGTTGCTGGGCTCTGGAGCTGCTCATCTCTTTCCGTGCTGGGAGTTTGCCTCTTAATCCTGCATTTTGGGGTTTTATCTCTTCARAGCTGGTTGGGAGAGCTGGGGGTGTTCAGCCCGGAGAAGGGAAGGATAGGAAAGGAAGCCCAGGGAGACCTCAGAGCCCTTTCCAGTGCCTACAGGGGCTCCAGGAGAGCTGGAGAGGGACTTGGGACAAGGCGTGGAGGGGCAGGACACAGGGAATGGCTTCCCACTGCCAGAGGGCAGGGTTAGATGGGATATTGGGAAGGAATTCCTCCCTGTGAGGATGGTGAGGGGCTGGGATGGAATTCCCAGAGCAGCTGTGGCTGCCCCTGGATCCCTGGGAGTGTCCAAGGCCAGGCTGGATGGGGCTTGGAACAGCCTGGGATAGTGGAAGGAGTCCCTGCCCATGGCAGGGGGTTGGAATGGGATGATCCTTCAGATCCCTTCCAACCCAAACCATTCCAGGACTCCGCAACCATTCCATGACTCATTTCTAACCGGGGAGAGAATTCTTCACTGTGGCTCTTTAACCACACCACTGGGCCAGCACCACAACRCTCTCACCTGAGCAGCTTCGAGCCTCCAGCTCCTCACCTGTGCTCCCTGGGATGCAGCAGCGGGACAGAAACGCCCGCGAGGAGCCGCGGATCCGCCCTGCGCGGAGGACTCCCGGTCGCCGCGGTCTGTGTTCCTCAGGATTCCTTCAGCGCTCCTCATTTATTTGCTTTGCCGGAGTGAGAGGCTTTGGGAGATCTCCGAGACGAAGAGAGCAAACAGCAGGACAAACAGAGGCTCCCCCGGGCGGCTCTGGGATGCTCCCTCCTCCCGGGATCCTCGCAGCTGCTCCCCGGAACGTGCCCGAAACAATGAGAGGTTCTCAGGGCTCTGTTTGGTCAGGGCTGAGCTCTCTGTAYCTTTGGGGTGGTTCCAGGTCGAAAGGCTGCTCCGTGCACCCTCCAGCCCAGGGTTCCACTGGGTTTGTTCTCGGGAGGGTGCAGGGCGGCTCCGGAGGGAAAAGCGGCAGCTCCGTGCTCAGGGGAAGAGGTTTTTGTGGAGACCAAACTCCTGGTGGGAATTGGGTTTTAGAACAGCACCTTCACCTCAAAGTTTGGGATCCATGGAGAGCAAGGTGAAGGTGAGAGTCAGGAATGAGACCCAGCAGGGCCAGCACAGGGGGGTTTGCTCCAGGCCACATCTCAGGTCCTCTCACAGAACAGGAGTGAGGAGAGGATGGGCACATCCTGAGATCCCAGTGACTCCACTGACCCCATTGGCAGTGAGTCGGGGAGTTTGGGATGGATTTCCGGGAAAGGTTCTTCTGTSCCCAGAGGGTGCTGGGGCACTGACCAGGCTCCCCAGGGAATGGTCCCRGCCCCAAGGCTGCCAGAGCTCCAGGAGCGTTTGGMCAACGCYSYCAGGGATGCMCAGGGTGGGATTGYTGGGGTGTCTGTGCAGGGCCAGGGGCTGGACTGATGATCCCTGTGGGTCCYTTCCAGCTCAGGATATTCCATGATTCCATAACTGTCACATATCATTTCCATTACCCACCACGTCCATCTTTGGCCTTTCCTTTCGCAGAGGTGCAGTCAGGTTTCCTGTCCTAGAGGTGGCTGCCAATTGAAGTCCCTCAGGATCCCTTATCTTTCAGTATCTTCCTTTTTTTCCCTTTTTTCTGCCCAAGCCAATCATCCCAGGACAGGAACCACAAGCTAACTGTACAAAACACGAGTGGTTTCAGCAGCTCCCTTTGGCCAGAGGATGCTACAAAACTACTGCAGGTTTTCTTCTCCTCTKCAATAAATGAGCGTGATCAGCTCATTCTGTGTCCAGCCATCACCAGCTGAGGGTCTCCCACCCTAATTTTAATTTTCCAGCTGGCCTTACAGCCAATATCTCACTGGAAGTCCAGGATGAGTCACATTTACGGTTTTATTTATGATGCAATCAAAGGCTGTGGGAGAGGGAGCAGGAACTGCTTTCCCAGCGTATATAACATCCCTCTTTCCTTGAGCCCTGGGTTAGAAACGTTGGGATTGCCAGACAAGGAAAYGGTGGGAAACTCTGTCATCCTGCATTTGGGTTTGTGGGGATCATGGGGAAGCACAGCAGAACTGCCGTGAGGATGGAGAAGATTAAAACGAGCAGGAACAGCAGGAAAAGGGAACAAAGAGGCCTCATTACCACRAAATAAAGTGGAAAAGCCAAAAGGCAGCTCCGTGGGAGGCAGGCAGAGCTTCTGTGCCCAGATCCCACGTTGGGAGTATCCCGACCTGCAGGAGCTYCAGCCCACACCACATCTGTTCCCACCTCGTGGTGTCCAGGAGACCTTTGTTCCTTCTGATTAATATTCTTCGATATCCCAAAAATTTCTTCACTGAAAGAGTGGCCAGGCATTGGAAGAGGCTGCCCAGGGAAGTGGTGGAATCTCTGTCCTTGGAAAAAACAAGGAGATGCAGAACTTGGCATTGTAGTTTAGATTGGGCTGAAGGTTGGACTTGATGGTCTTGGAGGTCTTTTCCAACCTTAATCATTCTGTGTCTTTATGAGATCAGACTCAGGGAATTTTCTCATCCAAAAACCCYCACCAGTTGTGCTGAAAAGCAGGAATGAAATCTGGATCAATCTCCCGAGCTGAGGGCTGGCACAGCACAAAGCTCCCAGTTTGGGTGACATGAAAGATTTCAGCTTGCCCGAGTCTGAATAATTGAACTGACATGATCAGATCATCTTTTGGATGCTCTAATTGAATTATCTGCATTTCTAAAAGCTTTTCTCAGCAGAGTTAAGGAGTTTTATGTCTGTGCTGAGCCAGGCAGAGCCAGCCAGGGCTCCATCCTTTCTCTGATGGATCTGAGCAGGACAAGGGAGCAGCCAGGAATTCTCACACCAGATCCAGCCAGGGCTCCATCCTTTCTGTGATGGATCTGAGCAGGACAAGGGCTCAGCCAGGAATTCTTACACCAATTATCAAAGGTTCATCTCAGTTCCTCCCTCCTGGTGACTGCTCAGAACCTTGTCCCRGTAGGGTTCCCTGTGACTTCACTGGGATATGGGATATTATTTATCAGGGTGTTTGCTGGGCAGTCTGAGTAGCTAAAGAGGGAAAATATCTTCACCTTTATGAGACCCAAGCTGGCTTCCATTATCCCAAGGGATGAGTTCCTCATGTAACTAAAAGAAGGTTAATGGGATAAAAGGAAGGAGGTTTTTTAGAAGGAGAGTGGTGAAACACTGGCACAGGCTGCCCAGAGAAATTGTGGATGCCTCATCCCTGAAAACATTCAAGGCCAGGTTGGATGGGGCTTGGAGCAGCCTGGGATAGTGGAAGGTGTCCCTGCCCATGGCAGGGGGTGGATCTTTAAAGGTCACTTCCAATCCAAACCTTCCTGGGATTCTATGGACATTGYGAGCTGAACATCCACCCTACAAGGACAGATTCCTTTCGCTCACCTTCCTGATCCTGGAGTAGAGGCAAAAGCCAGGCTGGATGTACAAAAAGGAGTTTATTCCACCAGGGAAAGAGCCTGCAGAGAGGGCGAKGTGCCAGTTCCAGCACCTCCACCCGAACCTCACCCCCAGGCGGAACCGAAAGCGCCGAACCCTTTGTGGTGGGGAGAAGTTTGCTCAGCCTGGGGCGTCAGCTGGGAAATCCAYGCCGTGTTTGCCCTCGGATGAGCTCTGCGCCATCAGCTCCTGCTGAAAACAGGGATTTACAGCCACGGGAGCCTCGTGGGTGGGAGAGGAGGCTCAGAGGTTCCTGCTCCACCTCGGTCACCTTCCATCCTGGTGGGCACGCCGGGGTCCCTCCGGGCACCCAAATCTCTGCTGGGGGAGGCTGCAGGGGGTGTGTGAGGGAAGAGCAGGGGCAGGTTCCTCAGGGGTTACTACAGAGTTACTACTGCCACACACAGCCCTGTCTGTCACTGTCACTGTCACTGTCACTGTCACTGTCACTGTCACTGTCACTGTCACTGTCACTGCACCCTGGTCTGCTGCAGACCGAGCCCACCTGCAGCCTGGCCAGGGTGGGAACGCTGCTGGAATCAAAGCCAACACTCAGGGAATTTCATAGGATCATGGAATGGTTTGGGTTGGAAGGCATCATAAAGCYCATCCAGTCCCACCCCCTCCCATGGGCAGGGACACCTTCCACTAGCCCAGGGTGCTCTAAGCCCTGTCCAGCCTGGCCTTGAACACTTCCAGGGATCCAGGGGCAGCCACAGCTGCTCTGGGCAGCCTGTGCCAGGGCCTCACCACCCTCACAAGGAGGAATTCCTTCCCAATATCCCATCTATCCCTGCCCTCTGGCACTGGGAAGCCATTCCCCCTTGTCCTGTCCCTCCATGCCGTGTCCCAAGTCCCTCTCCAGCTCTCCTGGAGCCCCTTTAGGCACTGGAAGGGGCTCTGAGGTCTCCCCAGAGCCTTCTCTTCTCCGGGTGAACACCCCCAGCTCTCCCAGCCTGGCTCCAGAGCAGAGGGGCTCCAGCCCTTGGAGCAGCTCCCTGGCCTCCTCTGGACTCTCCCCAGCAGCTCCACACCCTTCTCGTGCTGGGGGCCCCTGAGCTGGAGGCAGCACTGGGGGAATCTCAGACAGCAGAGGGACAGAATCCCCTCCCCRGACACCTCARCCCAGCACAGGGAGGGTTTCTGGGCTGCCAGTGCACACCAAGACCTGTCGAGCTTCTTGTCCACCACCCCCCAATTCCTTCTCCCAAGGGCTGTGATTTCAGACCTTTCCCCTCCTTGTTCTTGATGTTGTAGCATCCCCCAGGCACCTGSGACCTGCAAAGCTCATGAAAACCTCTGACACATCCCTTGAAAACATGGGGAATAATCCCCTCCTGCACCTCCAGAGAGCTGCACTGCCTTGGGAGAGATTCAGCTGGAAATTTTAAACCCTCTTATTTACAATATCAAAGTARTCAAGGCAGGATCCGTTCCCTGACGTGTTCCCTCATTGCAGAACCAGGAGAGTTTTCCTTCGTTCTTTCTTTCTAGGAACAAAGTCAGCAYTTGGAACACCCAATTCCAGCGTGGAGAGTCCAGAGGGGCTCTGACAGGAGCCTCGGAGGCTGCTGCAGTTTGTCAGGGCTGTGATCTCCAGACAAGGATTTGACACTGGATGAGCCTGGAGTTTCACAGCAGAACAAACGACAAAACCCTTCTCCAGAACATGACACCCCGAGGTGAATAGAGCCTTTTACTTCAGGGAAAAAAAGAGAAAAAAAGCCTGGACAGGAAAGGTGAACCTTATCAGCTCGTGCAGAGCAAATCACAACATTCGCAGGAAATTCCTGTTGAAATTCTCCTGAGGTCTCACCCTCCTGAAAAGACCTGTCATTCCAGGCACTCCACAAGGATTAGCAGCTTCATGGTGAGGAGCCAGCGTGATTCTTGAGRTTTGGAGATCAACAGCCTGAACAAATAAAAGCAGATGAATTTCTGCTCTCTGGGAACAGTGTGTGCCTGGATTCACAGCCCCCTGCTCCCCCGGGGGCGGAGGACACTCGGTCTGCACAAACCACCTCAGCTCCAGGGGCTCTGGGCTGGACAGGTCAGCTCTGTGTGCCCAAAGGGATGGTCCTGGTGGGACCTCCCAGCACAGGGAACCCCCAAACCTCTCTGTTCCCACCTCCAGCAGGAGGGGCTGTGCCTGCAACACCTTTTATCTCCCAGTTTGATCTTCTGGCAGTCCCTGCTCAGAGCTGGGTGTCAGCGTGGCCCCCAGGCCACCGATGAGCAGGAGCTCTCCAGTGCCTGCTTTTACCTAAAAACCATCAGTCCCTGCCTGTGTTCCCATCCTTTCTGATCCTTCAGGGTCCCTCCACACTGGCTTTTACTCATTGTTCCAAAGACCAAACCTCCCAAAGCCTTTCCCACRTCCAGCCTGCCCCGTGCTGACCCTCCCGAACGCCCTCACACCAAAGTCCAGCTCTGCAGCTCCAGCTCTCCCTCCCTCCTCTCTCCTTCCTCCCAAGCCTCTGCTTTCCCAGGGACACTGCAGCTCCTCCCTGCTCCTCAGCACTGCCCTTCACCTCCTCTTCTTCCCTCTGGGCCCCCTCCCCTGCCCGCGGCAGCAGGGACACTGCAGCGAGGCGCACGCATCCACGCCCGGGAAGCAGCACCTTGCATCCCTCCAAAACTCGTGTCCTTGGAAAAAACCAGCTGAGCGGAGGTGTTGGCACAGCAGGGAGCGGAGCAGCCCCTTTCCATCTTTCCATCTGCTGACTCGGCCCTCGCCTGGCCCTCCCCGGGGTGGGGATGTGACAGAGGTGACAGCGCGGGCGGGTCCTGCCTCAGTCAGCACTTCCAGACACGAGGTCACCTCTGCTCCGGGCTCTGCCAGTCAGGTGGTGTTGGCTCCACGTCCTTGGAGGGACCTGCAGGAAGGCTCAGGGCTTGGAGAGCTGGACTTTGGCAGCCAGGAGCAGGAGGGGCAGCTGGATTTGGGAGAAGAAGGGGCTGCTGGACTTTGGGAGCAGGAGCAGGAGGGGTTGCTGGGCTTTGGGAGCAGGATGAGGGACTTGGGACAAGCGATGGAGGGACACAGGGGAATGGCTTCCCACTGCCAGAGGGCAGGGTTAGATGGGATATTGGGAAGGAATTCTTCCCTGGGAGGGTGGGGAGGCCCTGGCACAGGTTGCCCAGAGAAGCTGTGGSTGCCCCTGGATCCCTGGAAGTGKCCAAGGCCAGGTTGSAYRGRGCTTGGAGCASCCTGGGATAGTGGAAGGTGTCCCTGCCCATGGCGGGGSTGGCACTGGATGGGCTTTAAGGTCCCTTCCCACCCAACCCATTCCATGATTCTCCCACTCCCCCGGTGCAGGAGGCAGCTCCGTGTCCTGATAAAGCCTTTCCATGCCCTTAAATATTAATGATGATGCTCAGTGGAGCTGCCTGGCTCTGAGCTCACATCCAGGCCAACCATCAGGCTTTTTTTTATCTGCATGTGCCATCTGCTCTTTCATCTTATCGTTTGCAAAGGAGAGGCCCTTCCATTCCGGAAAATCACCTGATAAATAAACACCCTGTTACACGGTGATACCTTTCACGGGGCTGTTAACTGCTCGAACCGTGCAAGATAAATAGGTTTAATTAGCGGGAAGACGTTCCTTTTTTTAACATTTACACGAGCCTAATCATTATTCCCCCGGCATCGGCAGGCTCGGAATTTTAAGCAGAGCCTCTCTCCTGTGCGGTGCGAGCTGCCAGGAGGGTCCCATGAATAATGCAAGACCGCGCTGAATTCTGGCCCTCTCAGAAAATACCAACATTTTGCTCCCACTTTCTGAACTCCTGTCCGCGAAGGACGGATTGCGTTCCCGCGGGAGATGACTCTGCCGGGAGCTGCACGGCCCACACTGGAATCTTTTCCTTTTTCCATGGCTCTGGGGAGATTTCACAAGTCTCAGGAGGGGCAGGGTCAGSCCGAGCAGGGCAGAGCAGGCGTCGGTGCCACGGTGGCATCGGGGGGGACTGAACCTCCAACAGCCCCAAAGCAGCTCCTGCTCAGAGCCAGCAACGCTGGGCTCCCTCGGGGCAGCAACTGGACATTTATTTACAAAATACTGGACACCAACAAGGTCCCTGGGGTCATTCAGCTGTCACGGGGCTTCGTCCTGGACTCTCTGGGGGACCCCTGCTCCCGAGGGGCAGCTCCAACCTCTGCTCCGGGACAGGGACAGGAGCCCAGGGAACGGCTGGAGCTGTGTCAGGGGCTTGGGATGGAGATCAGRGAAAGGTTCTTCTGTCCCCAGAGGGTGCTGGGGCMCTGACCAGGCTCCCCAGGGAATGGTCCCGGCCCCAAAGCTGCCAGAGCTCCAGGAGCRTTTGGACAATGCTCCCAGGGATGCMCAGGGTGGGATTGTTGGGGTGTCTGTGCAGGGCCAGGGGTTGGACTGGTGACCCCTGTGGGTCCCTTCCAGCTCAAGACATTCCAGGATTCTATGATTTGGCAGCTCTCTGTTCTGGCTCACTGCATTCCCACRGGAACCAACCAAAAAGTGTTGAAAACTACAAACGAATTTAGGGACACTTCAGTTAAAAAGACCTTGAGAGCTGCCAATGTCCCACCAAGAGCAGTGTCCTGCCTCTTGTGCCGGGCAGCAGGAAGTGGCTGCAGGAGATGGAGCAGAGCTCACCCRCCATGAGGAAGGTGAGGAACAGCAGGGAGAGCTCAGAGCCCCTTCCAGTGCCTAAAGGGGCTCCAGTAGAGCTGGAGAGGGACTTGGGACAAGGGATGGAGGGACAGGACACAGGGAAYGGCTTCCCACTGCCAGAGGGCAGGTTAGATGGGATATTGGGAAGGAATTCTTCCCTGKGAGGGTGGGGAGGCCCTGGCACAGGTTGCCCAGAGAAGCTGTGGCTGCCCCTGGGTCCCTGGAAGTGTCCAAGGCCAGGCTGGACRGGGCTTGGAGCAACCTAGGATAGTGGAAGGTGTCCCTGCCCATGGGAGGGGTGGGACTGGATGAGCTTTAAGATCCCTTCCAGTCCAAACCAGTCTGGGATTCCATGAGCTCACACCCAGGGAAGGCAGGACCCCAGGGGCCTGTAAAACCAGAGTTAATGCTCCCTCTCAGCAGCGTGAGGAGCTCTGTGTGTAAACAATTTTTATTCCCTGGGCCCACCCATCCATCCCTGGATGTTCCTGGCAGGGTACCCACAGYGCAGCCCAGGAATCAGCAGTTCCACCCTGCTGCCCAGAGAGCTGAGCTGTCAGCTGCCCCGGCCCCRGGCTCCCGGGGACCATTACCCCTGGATCTGTTCCCTGGATATCAATCACACCTGGGCACGGTGCCTAAAATAACAGCAGCCAAACCCCCACCGCAAACTCACAGCAGCGAAGGGACAGGATTCCTGCAGCGACTGCAGCAGGTTGGGAGACTGAAGGGCCGRGTCCTGGAGGTGCTGCATCGTGTGGCCAGGATCCAGCGGATAAATGAGCTGCTGCTTCATCTCCAGCCAGAGRAGCGCCCCAATTAAAATCAATAAGATTAATCTCATTAATTGGGCAGATATAGGACCTGCCCCTGCACGCTCAGCGCGGCCTGTGATGAAAAGCTYGATTGAACCAGTTATAAACAATAATCTCTGCCAAAAGCAAAAGCGAACTCGGCTGAAGTCGCCTTCTTTCCACAAATCCCAGTTAYTGGCAGGAGCCTGGGAGGAGGCAGCTGCGGATTCCTGCAGGGGAGGGGGGCCAGGGGAGCTTCCCTTCCTCAGAGCAGTGTAATCCCCAAAGCAGCTCGGGGCTTCAGCTGCCTCCAGCGGCTTCTCTCCGCGCTCGCAGGCTCAGCGATCCCACCGGGATTACAGGGAAGCGCCGCTCTCTGAGGTCACCTGCAGAGCCACCGAGCGTGGGGGGAGAGCAGAGGGAGGGAGGGAGAAAGAGGAGGAGGAGGAGAAAGAACTCCCTGACAGCTCCATCCTTAAAAGCACTCCCTGCTCCTGAAGGAGATTAAAACATCTCCTTGTTTCTCCTTCCTCGCCTCCTCCCACCTGCAGCCCTGGGGAACAACAGCAGGAGGACGTGGAACTGCTGGAGGGAGCCCGGAGGAGGCCATGGAGATGCTCCAGGGCTGGAGCCCCTCTGGAGCCAGGCTGGGAGAGCTGGGGGTGKTCMCCTGGAGAGGAGAAGGCTCCAGGGAGACCTCAGAGCCCCTTCCAGTGCCTAAAGGGGCTCCAGGAGAGCTGGAGAGGGACTTGGGACAAGGCATGGAGGGACAGGACACAGGGAATGGCTCCCAGAGGGCAGGGGTAGGTGGGATATTCGTGGTGATGCAGAACCCTCTTCCTGGYGGGCAGCTTTGGGTGGGCGAGTTACACCTCGGGTGCCTCAGTTTCCCTGGATTTTGGCTGCCTCTGCCGGGCCCAGGGGAGTGCAGCKGGAGCCCTCCCTGCCCAGCCGTGTGGGGAAGGCTTTTTTAGGGCAGGAAGAGTTTGCACAGAGCCCCTCAGCTGCGAGGCTCCCACCCTGCTCCATCCCCTCCTGTTCTCCGATATCCCAAGGATTTCCAGCCCCTGGAGCAATCGGGTCTGTCCCTGCCCCCTTACAGAGGGGAGCTGGGCACAGCTCRGTGCAGGAGGTGCCACCAAGGAGTGTTCGGGGTCATTTCCTCCCCCAGCAGCCCCAGGCTCCCCAGAGCTCCCCCAAAACATTGCTCTGTTCAGGGCCAGAGCAGCCCACGACACTTTCCCTCTCCCCTCCTTYCTCCCCTAATGAAAACCATCCCCGAGACAAATTAAATTCTCCMTCCCAGCACAGCCAGCCCCGAGGGCAATTAAGGAAACATAATGAATCTGCTCCTTTTGCCTTTTTTTCGCAGGCAATTAGCTGGAAGCAGATCCAAAGGTGAACGTCGGAGCTTTTAGAAGTGACTCACGGCTCGGGGAGGGGAGGGCACTGCTGGGCCAGGAGTTCCTGGRGCTCTTCCACGTGCAAGATCTAAAGATGAGCTGGTAAAATAAATTGAAATTAAATGTTTCACTTATATCTACTTAYATTTGTTTCTCTTTGTTGGTGGAAATGGCTTGGTTACAGCCATAGGGGAAGGGAACACAGGAGCTGTGCCCACCCTCGGGAGAAACAGCATTTGCAAGTCATTTTTCCAGGTTTGGGGTTGGTTTTTTGCACAGCTTGGAAACCTCTCCAGGCTCAGGCCACGCTGGAAAAGCCTCTCCTTCCAGCAGCTCTTCCAGGMACACACAGCCCTGGGAAGCTCTGCGCTGCTGCCAGTGCCAGTTCAGCATCCCAAGGTGGGAGATATTCCCAGGAGCAGCTTCCCAACCCCACAGGTGGTTGCCCCAGGGCAGTGGGAAGGAGGAGGATGCGCATTCATCCGTGTCAACTCCTCTGTTTCCTGTGTCCAGCAAATTGTGGCTGGAAATAAAATCATTCCTTGCTTCCCCTCGTGTTCCACCTCAGCACGGAGCTGGAGATGCCAAAGGGAAGGGGGATTGGTCCAGCCTGATTTGTGGAATGGCTGGAGCTGTGCCAGGGGAGATTTAGGTTGTATTTCAGGGAAAAGCTCTTCCCCCAGAGGGTGAGGGGGCACTGAACAGGCTCCCCAGGGAATGGTCCCGGGATATTGGGAAGGAAACAAACGCGGTTTGTGCCCGTGAGCACGGCTGAGCAGGGAGCGGCCCCTGCCCCGAGCCCGGCACAGCCTCCCGGGGCCGTGCCCGGCGGGAATGCCGAGCCTTTCCCGGGACCGTGCCCGGCGGGAATGCCGAGCTTTTCCCCGGGCCGTGCCCGGCGGGAATGCCGAGCCTTTCCCGGGACCGTGCCCCGCGGGAATGCCGAGCCTTTCCCGGGGCCGTGCCCGGCGGGAATGCCGAGCCTTTCCCGGTGCCGCGCGGGGGGAGCTGGCACAGCCCGGCTCTGTCAGGTGTCTGCAGTGATGGAAAGAAGCAAACAAAGCCATTGAGGGGAAAATGAGGATAACAGCGATATCCAGGCACTTGTACCTGCCCACAAGCAGCCTGCCAGCTGAGGAGTGAAATCCAACCCCCTGGRGAAGCTGCTGGCCTTGGAGCATCCGGGCACTGGGAAAGCTGCAGCCCAGGAGTGGTGSTGGAGGTGCTAGAGGGCAGAGCAGGGGGGTCAGGGGGGTCAGAGGGGTGGGAAGCAGGAGGAACAAGGCTCCATCCAGCCAGGAAGGCGCACGCTGGGAAACCAGGTGGGAATCTGCATCCCCAGCTCCACGGGAACCAGGAACATTCCACTCTCCATCTATGGAGCTCCCTGCTCCCCAGGCTGGCGCTGCAGCAGGCTGGGTCACAGCCAGGGCCCCACATTCCCAGCCCCAAGGAGCTGGAGAGGWGCTGGGCAGCCAAGGAAGGGATCGATCCCAGCCCCAGGCTCGGCCATGGGCTGTAAAATCCCTGGCACAGGCAGCAGCTCCCTATCGATCCCAGGCAGGCCGAGTGCTCCGCGGCATAAAAATCACAGGGAAATGGGATTTCTCCTGATTTCTCTGCTGATGCTTGGGGCCCTGTGGGAATGAACCCCCCCCCCCCCCGTGCCCAGCGTGGCCAGGAGCCACCTGCACTGGGTGACACTGGTGGCACTGGAGGTGGTTGGCAGCGAGGAATTGTCCCCCCTTTGAGGGGGACGTGACCAGGGATGGGATGGAACCAGCGATCCCAGCAAACTGGGCAGGGGGAAGCTRGGCTTGTTGGAAAAGAAAAGGGATTTATCCTGATTTCCACAGGTTTCAGTGGGAATTCTGGAGAACCGGGAAGGTAATGCCCTCAGAGAGAACTGGAGCCCTGAGACCAAAGGGAAGAGCTGTTGATTTTTCCTGGTAGAGTTTGCAGGAAAGAGGCACTGGGAAGCACTGCCCAGCTGGACTGGTTTTCCTGCAAATAAACTGGTGCCAGAACATTCCAGAGGGGGAATGGGAGGGAAAAGGGCTCTCAGTCACTGCTGGGGACGGGGCTGGGGACAGGGCCGGGGAGGTCACCCTGTGGTCCTGCCGGAGGGGCTGGGGAGCTGCAGAGGATTTATATCCCTATCCCCAATCCAGCCCCCCCAAACTCGGGAGCTTGGAATTCCTGCTCTGATTCCCCCTCCTCGCCGCCAGGCGTGGTTGGCGCTGCTCGGAGCGTGGGATGAGGAGGGGATAATGAGCCCTGAGCGCTCCTCTACCTGCAGGGGGCTGGCAGGAAATTCTGAGTCAGACCAAAACAACGTTGAGGAGATGCGGCAGGCCCGGGCGGGATGATCAGTGGCTGGGAATGACGATTTATCCTGTCACGTCTCGATGGCTCCCGTTGGAACGTCCTCCCTGCCCCGGTCCGCGGGGAAAGGGCATCCTGTAAATCTGGGAGGCTCCGCCGGGAGATATTGTCCTTCTCACTCCACGGGCGGGAGAGGTGCCTCGAGCTGGAACCYGGCAGGGAGCAGGAATGTGGCAGAGAGGCACAATCCCACCTCTGCTGTGCTGCAGGGAATTTGTTTCCCTCCTTGTTCGGCTCCAGCTCCGCTCCCACCCTGGAGCAATTCCCACGGCCAGCAATTCCCACTGTAACCATTTTGAACAATCCTATAACCTGTGGTTCTCTCCAGGCTGATGATCCCCACGCTGGCACATCCACAGGCTGTAGTAACACGATATTCCCTCCCTTGGGAATTCCTGCAAGGGCACCGGAGATGCCCTGGGAACAAGGATGGAGGAAGCCCTGCAACCCACSCGGGAAGCAGAGCGGATTTCTTCCTATCTTGCAGACAAATTAAAGGGCACAAAGAAGTTCCTGGGAGCTCAGGAAGGTCCCCAAGAAAGGAATAAACCCCARGAGTCCCAATTCCCAGCGCCCACGTTTAACTGGTAAACACGGCAGGTCCAGGCAGCTGCCCGGGGGGGTTGTTCCACGTTTTCCCGGGAGATGCTGAGCCGGTCGGACAGAGCCGCTGCTCTGCAGCAGCCTGAGGGCCGGAGGAAGGAGGAGGGAGTTTTCCAGGAGCGTGCTTTAATTGCCAGTGGCCTGTCGGCTCGGAGCACGCACACGTCCAGCCCCCCCCGGCCCCGGGAACCGATAAGCGCTCCTTTATTAATCCCCGGTAACTCGATCTGCCCTCAGACGGTGCCCTCGGGAGCTGGAGATCAATTTAAATTCCCAGATCCTCCGTCCYTGACTCGCTCCATAGTGCCAGTGCTCCTCAGAATAACCGCGGAGCGGATTTGCTGTCACATCCCTGAGCCCTGAGCCCTGCTCCCCTCCCAGCAGCGCTGGAGTCGGGGCCAGCCGGGCCAGCAGCCGTGCGGGGGGACACGCGTGACCAGCCCCCACCCCCCCCCACCGGCACGGGGGTCCTCTGGGGACTTGCTGCTTCCAAGCAGCCTCATCTGGGGCAGAGCAGGGACTCCAGGGCCCTTCTGCCCATCCCTGGTGCTCAGACACTCTGGGAAAAGCTCCCTGGCGAGAGGCAGTTCCAACTGAGGTGGGGACATGGGGAAAACAAGTCTCTGCCTCGGAGCAGGACGTGGCCCCGGTCGCGCCGGCAGCCCGAGCTAATGAATCCGTGCTTAATGAGSCGCGTGCAAATCCTGATTATCGCTGCTCGTGCAGGGACCTCGGTGCGGGGAGCTCGGGAACTCCCAGCGCTCCAGGGGTGGGACCAGCCCTCCCACCCCTCAGGGATCCTCCCGGAGGATGAGGAGCCCTGGAAGGGGAGGGGGCAGCCCCCAGACACTGCTGAGCGTGAACTCTTCAATCCTGGCGCTGCAGGTTCTGCTGCCCAATAAAAGCAAAAAAAAAAAAAAAAGCCATTTATGAGGGAACAGTCAATAAAGTGAGACTGGCTCATCACGGCTGGTTAGGAGTGGTTGGAAGCTGCGCCCTGTGGAATGGTGAGCGGCCACCGTGTCAGGACAGCTGCTGTGTCCTGGAGCAGGGATCCCTCCTGCAAGGCTGGGAGGGGGACCCTGACAGGCTCAACCCCCCCAAGATTATGGCCACAAAGCTGGAAAGTGGCCGGAAAGGGGATGTGGTCACTCCTCTCCTGGCCTGCTGCAGCTCTTGGGGTCACACTCTCCTGCCCCGAATTCCAGCAGTGTCAGCCCATCAAGAACCTCAGCAGCTCCTGAGCCCCAGCAGGCTCAGCCCGAGAGGGCTGGGAGCACCAGCAGACCCTGGGGGTGCAACAGGAGAGGGTGCTGGGGTCACCAAAACACCCTGGGGGTACAACAGGAGAGGGTGCTGGGGTCACCAAAACACCGTGGGGGTACAACAGGAGAGGGTGCTGGGGTCACCAAAACACTCTAGTGGCACCCGAGTGCTGGCACAGGCAAAGAACAGGAGAGGAACAGGGGTCAGATGAAATGTTTTCACTTTTATTCAGGCACTGCCCAGCCACAAACCCCCAGCAGCGCTGGGTCCCTCCCCAGCCGTGCCCTGCCGGTGCCCCTGCCACGGGCAATGTCACCTCAAGGCCGTCCCCCCCAGGGTGGTGACACCCCGAAGCTCAGGGCCGAGCCTGGCTGCTCAGTGAGCCGAGGAACTCGCAGCAATCTCTCTTCCCCAGGTCTTTAGGGAGCCTCTGCTCCTCAGAGCTGCTTTGCAAGATCAGCRGAGGGTGAAACCCACGGGGCCGAGCCGCCGCGGGGGGACAAGGCGCCTCCCGAGGATCCTCTGGAACAGGTTCCTCCCGGCAGGCAGCTCCAGGCTGGAGCTGCTGCTCGGACAGCCCGGCCCCAGGAGCCTCCTGCCCCTGTGCCCTGCCTCTTGCCTTTCCAGAACCTCTGTCACTCGGATGTCTCCGGCACATCGGGGCAGGGGGAGCCCTGCTGGGCTCGGGCTGCTTCCATCATCCTTGGGACCGCTCAGCTTCTTGAGGTCCCTCAGCCTTCCTCCCGTCCCGGAGCGTCCCTCGGGGCTCCCGGGGTGCCCGCAGCATCCCGGCTCCTCCTGGCTTCATCTCCTGTCTCCTCTGCTCCTTGCGGATGTGCAGGGACGGGATAAGGCGCTGCGAGCCGCGCTCGGGGTCACCGCGCGGAGGAAGATGCCGCTGGAGCTGCGGGCCCGGAGGGACACAGGGACACGGTGGCCCCAGGGCTCCCGGGGCAGCGCTGGGTGTTTGTGCCCCGCTCCAGGTCCCTGATAGGAGGGGACAGCTGAGGACACGCGTGGGGCCACCGGCGCCGCCACCCACGAGGCAGCGGCGAGCGGCAGGGCCGGGGCTGAGTCACGCTCCGTGGGCAGCGGCTGGAAGGGGCAGACAAACACTCCCAGCTCTCGTCTAGCAAAGCTCCCGGCGGGAGAAGCTCCCGGCCCACGCGATCCCCCCCCCCCCCCCCCCCCCCCCGGGAATTGCGGCGGCTCCCGAGCGGCTCCCCCCGGCCCTGCAGCATCCCGGTGCTCCCATCCCGAGGGGGAACAGCCCCCTCCAGGGCGGGGGGAAGAGGCTTGGTGCGTCCTGCAGGTGGGAGGGTGAGGAGGATGGAGCTGCTGTCCCAGCGGGACAGAGCTGGGAGTGGGATTCCCGTCACTCTCCCCTCAGGTAAGGGAGCTCCTCCACCGTCAGGGGGATGAGGGAGGCTTTAGGGTGGATCATGCCCAGAAAATGATGCAGAGAGGAAAACAGCTCCATCTCTGCAGGAGCGGGGGGGATGCAGAGGGACCTCCCCTCAGCCTGGGGTGCAGCTTCTCCCATCCCTGGGGGGCTCAGCAGGGCAGGTTGGGGCACCTCATCACCTTCAGCTCCTTGCGGCAGCACAGGGCGAGGGGAGCGATCCCAAACCAGAGCCTGGGCGAGCTCCAGGAGGAGACAGACACCCCAAACCGAGAGAAAACAAACCCCCCCCATGGAGAGCCCTGAACCGAGGCCCCGGGAGCAGCGCTGGTGCCAGGGGAGGGCCCGGGGCTGCCCCACCGATTAGCGGGGCCAGGAGCTCGTCAGGGTAACGAGGAGCACATGGGACAGGGCCCATAAGGAGCTCGAGGGCCCCGGGAAGGGCTAAGCCAGGTTTGTGTCCAGTCTGGGCTCTATGGAGCAGCAGGCAAAGCCCAGCCCAGAGCAGGTCAGGGCCTTGCAGCTGCCCCAGGGGGGTTGGTTCTGCTGGGGGCACTCTCAGAGCTGGGCTGGGGGCTCTGACCTCTCTCTCTGTGTCCAGGTGAGCAGCAGCGATCCCTGCTCCTTCTCCAGCAGGGTCCTGGGCCGGATCCTGCAGCTTAGCTTGGTCAAGTACCCAGTAAGTGGTGTTGGAGCCAGGGGAGGGGCTGGTTAAAACCTCAATGCGGCACTTTCTTGGATTTTTCTGCCAGATATTCCTTTTTTTTGCAGTCTTTTCACATTGTCAGATATTGGGAAGGAATTCCTCCCTCTGAGGGTGGGGAGGCCCTGGCACAGGTTGCCCAGAGCAGCTGTGGCTGCCCCATCCCTAGCAGTGTCCAAGGCCAGGTTGGACAGGGCTTGGAGCACCCTGGGATAGTGGAAGGTGTCCCTGCCCATGGGACTGGGTGGTCTTTAAGGTTCCTTCCACCCCATTCCATGATTTTCCCTCTGCATGTTCCTGTCCTTTGCTTTCCTCCCTATCTCAGCTTTTCCTCCTCTGCCTGGTTTGGCCTTGCCTCACTCCTCTCCTGCTCTTGGTGGCTGCAGAATTCGCCTCTCTCTCCCTCTCTGGACCAGAAGAAAGGGGATTTTTTGGGAACAAGGTACAGCCCAACAGGTCCTGTTTTCCCTGGCTGAAGTTGGCCCCAGTTTTGGCTCCATGCTGGGACAGGGCAGAGTTCAAGGCTTTTCCTGAGGATTTTAAACACCTGGAAGCTCTCCCATGTGCTGCTGTACCTCTCTTTGCAGCTCAAGTTCCTCCAGAAAGCATCCCTCTGGATTGGATTGGTGTTCCCTGCGGGGACCATCAGCAGATTCCACCCCTCCCAATCCCTCCCTGGACTCCTTGCCGGGAAGCGCCGGGGGAAACTCGAGCGCCTTCTGCTCTCTGTGATCCCCACCAGGGTCCAGAACCTCCTGGGATCCCTCCCAGCGGCCTGGGGCCGGAGCAACATGCCCAAGGGTAAGAGCTGGGGCCTCCTGGAGGCTTTGGAGATGAGAACAGCATGGAATTCCCGCAGGGAGCTGGGAAGCTCCGGCTGTGCCTGCCATGACTGTGCCTCCCGTGAATCCCTGCAGACATCCCCGAGGCTCCGAGCGACCCCTCCAGCAAAGCCAGCAAGAGGAAGCGGGATGATGTGGCTCTGGAGGAGCAGGAGTCCTGGTTTGTGGTGCTGGAGAGGGATCTGCCGGAGGAGGACTCCGAGGACCTCACCTACGAGGTGAGATGGGGCTGCCCAGCCATTCCCAGGTCATGGTTTGGCCTCTGCTCCCAGTGGATTGGGACACTCTGGGAGTGTCCCTGGGGAAGTTTCCTTCACAATCCACGCTTTGGGGGCCCAGGGTGTCCAAGGAGCGCTGGGATGTCCCTCCAGCACGGTCTGGAAGGTGCCACTTGTCCCACAACTCTGGGGTTTCCCTTCGGTTGGTGTCCCTGTCAATGGCTGTGGCTCCATTGGGAATGGGATCGGCGTGTCCTTGCTCGGAATGTCCCTCCCTCTGCCCCTGTCCCCCCCAGCCCTCGGAGGCAGAGTCGGACAGCGAGGAGTACCTGTCCCACAACGACACCGACCTGGAGCTGGAGGAGCAGGCTGGGATCACCCTGCTGGAGCCCTCGGATATCCAGGTGGGTGTTCCTGCCCCATTCCTGGCTGCACCAGGGCTGGAAGGATCCACCTCAATCCCTGCAGRAGGAGGGAGGTCTGGGGTTACCCTGAATCCCATAAATCCCTCGTGGGGTTCGTGCCGAGCTCTGCCCCTGTCCCTCTGACCCACAACCCCCCCCAGGGCTCGGTGCTGCCCCCAGAGCAGGCAGCAGAGGATCCAGCTGTGCCCAGCAGTGGGGAAGACGCTCCAGATGTGGCCAGAGGTGATGCCTGGAAGCCGGGAGCCACCGGGAGCAGTGGGGATGGCAGTGAGCAGGAGGAGGACACGGCCGRGGACAGCAGCAGTTGATCCCAGGAYGGGGTAAGGACTCCTGGGACGATMYYCCCCTCTGGATGGGAGCAGGGGAGGTGTCACATCCCCTGGATGTCCCCAGAGCCTTTGTCACAGAGCTCTGCATCCCAGTCCCCGGGGTTTGGGGGTGCTCGGTGCCTGGCACCGTCCCCAGTGGGTGACAGCTGAGCCCCTCGTGGCCCCTCTGACCCAGGGCCACTGCCAGCAGGAGGCCACGAGCCCTTTGTCACTCCCTGGCCCAGGTGTTTGGCAGTTGGAGGATTTTTGGGGAGTTCTTCACCACGAGCAGCCTCCCATGGGGTCCCTCGCTTGCCCCCAAAGCACTGGGGGGCATTCCCCCCTCATTCCCAGGAAGTTGGTGCCCTGCCCTGCAGGGAAGGGGAGGAGAGGGGCAGGGGGGGTTGTTTGTAGCCAGGGTCAGTGATGGCAGCCAGAGTTAGGGGGGAAATCCCCTGTTTTCCAGGAAAACCAGGAAGCCTGACCTGTGTGCCTGGACCTTGTGGGGCTGCCGAGTGCCTGATTCCCTGGGGCTGCTGTGTCCTTGAGGAACATCCCAGTTCAGTGCTCTGTTCTTGTTGTTTGTTTCCCTTTTTTCTGCAGTTTATAATAAAATCACCCTATTTATTCACGTGGATGGGGCCGCACTTGGCTGTCAGTACCTGGAGCTGGCAGGGRCAGGCTGTGGGGCTGCCAGGGGGAATTTTTCCCTCTGGTCCCACCCGTGAGGAGCTTCCTCAGGCTGCCCGGGATGGGGATGGCTTTGAGAATGTGTGATGGGACGGGGAGAGGTGCAGAGTGAGGCTGGGGGTCTCCATGGGGCAGCYCCTGAGCTTGGACACCCAGGCTGGTCCCTGGATCGCCCCGGGCTGGCTGAACCTCCTTCCCTCTTGGCATCCCCCAAAAGCACAGGCACAAATGTGTAGCCTTGGAATAAACCAAGGAATTTAACAGAGCCTGCGTTGTTGGGTGAACACTTGGAGGTTTTCAGTGTTTCCTGGGAGTTCTGCACAGAACCTCCTCCCTCCACGTGGATCCTGGGAAGGATCCCCTGTGGAAACAGGGATTTGGGGTCCGGGAAAGCAGGTTGGGATCAGAAAGTGCCTGAATTCCACCCTCAGCTTGGCCAGGGCTGGATGTGCTGCCTGGACCCAGCCCCAGCTCTGAGGCTGCAAAGAGCAGCAGCTCCCAAACGTGGGGGAGGGAATGGGAATAGCCCAGGGCTGGATCCCTCGCCCAGGGCCTGCCTGGAGGCTCTGTCTGGCACCCYTGCCTGGAGCTGGGCTTGTGTGGGAATCCCCTGGGCCTGACTGAAGGGAGCGAGGAGCTGGGCTGCCCCAGGGTTTTGGTGCTGTCCCAGTCCCTGCGGGCTGCRGGAAGGAGTGGGAGTTACAAATCCCAGGGAGTTTGAAGTCAGGCAAGGAGGACGGAGGTGTCCTTGCTCCCAGCCCCTGCTGCGATCAGGAATGTTAATGTCTGTTTAATTAGAGCTGTTCTGGCTGTCAAAAGCAGCTCTGGTGTGGCTTTTCCTCGTGCTCTGTGTGGCTTTCCCTGCTGGATTACACTGGACGTTTCAAAGGGAACCACTTCAAGGAGGAAATTCTGCTGCTTTAAACCAGAGGCTGGGTCAGGACCCCTCTCCCGCAGCTGCAGCCTTTGGGCTCCTCCCTGCCCCTCCCAAATCGGCTTCCCAGCTCGGGCCGGAGCCTGGCCCCGGCTCCTGGTCCCTCTGCTCCAGTGGGGGATGTCCTGGAGCAGGCAGGGCTGGTTTTTCCCTCAGGTTGGTTATTTGTGCACCATCCACAGCCCTGAGTGATGGAGCTCAAGCCCTCACAGAGCTGCTCCCCCCGGGAGTGCCTGTACCTGGTGTTATCTGCAGCCAGGAGAGCTCTGCTTTCATTCCYGCTGAACAGGAGCGAGGTTTTTGCTGTTGTTAAAGGTTGATAAAGGAGCTGATCCCGCAGCTCCTGGATATTGCACCGGGCTCGGCCTGAATTCAGCTGCTCCTCGTTCGTGCTCCTGTTCTCTGCAGCAGAAATGGATAAAACATCCTCGAGTGGCACCGAGCTGGGTGAGGGCTTTTCTCTGAGATATGGGCTGGCTTTTCCTCTTTTCTGGCCCTGGAGTGGGGATGAGGGGCGGGTTTGGGTCCCTGCCTGGGTGAGGCTGCAGGGGGATGGTGCTTAAACAGAGGGAGGAAGGAAAGAGCCCTAAACSTGCAACTCAGAGCTCACTGCAAATTAATTCCGGGCACAGCCAGACCTCAAACCCTGGTTTAGGAAGGAGAGACCCTCTCAGGCAGCATGGAAGGAGCTGCAGGGCTGTTGGATCCCAAGGTCATCCCTGAGCCCAGCCCAGCGGGCGGGTGGTGCCTGTTGGTGCTGGGAGGGAGGAGGAGGAGGATGAGGGCCCCTCAGGGGGTGAAGGCTCAGCCTGGGGAGGTGGCCGATCACCTGGTGGTGGCCTCGGGGGTGTCACCACTGCTGTGGGAGCTGCCCCCAGTGCTGTGTGCCCGTGGGCTCCATCCCTTTGCWGGCTGGTACATCCCAGAAGTGCAGGTTTGGGGCCAAAAGGCTGTTTGGGGCCGTTCAGTGGGGCTGCAGCCATGGGATGGGATTTGTGGGATGTTTCTGGGGGGATTTGGTCCCTCTCCAAGTTTGGGGAGGGGAGGGATGGAGAGCATATCCTGCCCAATCCATGAAGCGCCTCTGAGCATCCCTTCCCTCCCTCTCCATATTCCTGTTTTCCCTCCCCGGCCTGTGGGGTTTTTGCCTGTTTTTTCCTCACAGTGTGAGCAAGTGAAGCAYAGGGAGGTGCCCCAGGACACAGGGTGGGTGCAGCCCCCTTGGCATGGAGTTGGAGGATGCCTGGAGCAAGTTATTGAATTCCAGTTGGATGGAGATTCACTGGGCCTTCCTTGGCATCTCCTTTTCTAGGAAAAAGCTGTGGGATGTGCCCAGCTGAGCCTCTGCTGCCCTCGGGTACCACCCAAGCCCAGAGTTTGTGTGATTCCCCCTCACCCTTTCCCTCAGTCCCTGGCTGAGGAGCAAATTCCCTCCCTCCACCTCTGCACACCCTGGAAATCTCCACTCGCTGCTTTTCCAGGCCACCTTTCCCTGTCCCCTCCTGCAGCCCAGAGGGGCTGGGATGGTGGGAACCACGCGGGATGAGGGTCCCAGAGCTGAGCCCTGCACCCTCCTGACCTCCAGGGCCTGTTTGATCCCGGTGGGTGCTCTGGGGTGACCCMGTGGCCTCGGCAAGGGCCACGTGGGAGGATGGGAAGGAGGGGGAATGGGGAGAAGGAGGGGAATTGAGGGGCTCATGCCCTGTTTGGGGGATCAGTGTGGACCTCGAGGGAGCCTCAGGGGCGAGCAAAGCTGACCCTGGCACTCGGGGGCCACGGGGCCCGAGCAGCCTGAGGAGGGCTCAGACCTGTGACGGGGGAGCTGCGTGGGAAACAAAMGGCTTAATTGAGGCAAAACCGAGCTTAATTAGCATGAGTAATCCAATTAGGAGCTGGGGGGGGTTACCTGGGGCCTGTCATGGAGAGGAGGGCAGGCTGGGGGGGTCCTATGGCAGGGACAGGGGTGGCAGGGGGGTCCCATGGCTGGGACAGGGATAGTAGGGGGGTCCCCCGGGGCTGGGGCTCGTTAGCATCGTGTCCTCCTCGGGCTGCTGGCTCCGTGCCCTGGCCTGAGCCCAATGAGGCTGGAGGAACGGATTAGCCAGGCTGAGCTCAGCCAGGGGGAGCAGCAATCGCCGTGGGCTGAGCAAGGCTGGTAATGGAGAGGGGCAGGAGCCCCATCCCAACCCTGCTCCGGGGCTGGAAGGGGCATTCTGCTCTTCCCTACGAGGAGCAGAGTGCAAAGTGCTCCTGTCTGTCCTTTGAGGTGACTGCTGGGGTCCTGGGGGGGCTGTGGGTGGGGGATGTGAAACATGAACTGAGGCATTTCTGGCCTTTCTTCCCCTATCAAAAAGGGATTCAAAACGTTAATTTCCAACACCATCATCTGCAGGGGTCGTGGTTTTCATTGCAAAATGATCCTCTTTTTTGGGMAAACCTCAGACCACGACGCTTCTCCCTGGGCTGTCACCCAGGGATCACCCAGGATGGAGGATGTTGGATTGAGGATCCAGCTCTCCCCTGGTGCAGGGCGGTGCTGGGGAGCTCCAGCTGCCCCGACCCCGGCAGGTTGGACAGGATCGGGGGGCAAACATCTGTCCCCACATCCGCCCCGTGTCCCGAAGCAGCACGGATTCAGGACGAGCTGCCCCGTGCTGGGGGCCTGGGGAGTGATTTTGTGCCCGTCCGGGGGCACAGGGCTGGGGCAGGGGCTGGGCTCAAGGGTGTGCAAAGGGACCAGCCCCGTGCCTCGACGCCCTTTGGGGTTTGGCAGACGCCAGGGAGGGCTTTCCATCACCGCTCCCTGCGGATTACCTGGATCTGGGAGCCCAGGGATGCCCTGGACGGGCCAAGCCGTGTCTTAGCCCTGAGGGGGGCCCATCCACRTGTGTGACCGGGAGCAGAGGGTGACAGCGGTGACAGGGCGCGCCTGGACACCCCTGGGGATGGAACCACCCCCTGGGAGCCACACAGTTCCCAGCCCAGGTATTTTTGGCTGGGAATGTTGGCGTTTTCCAAGGGTTTTGAGCCCATGTTGGAGCTGCTGGTCACAGTTGGGTGGCAGGGAGGAGCCTGTGCCACACCAGGTGCCACGGCTGGGCTGGCATCCAGCTGAGGCCTGGGGATTTGCTGCGTGTCACGCCGTGGGAAAAGGGCTGGAAAAGTGAGGGAAAAGGGCTGGAAAAGCGCTATCCGACGCGCCAGAGGCGAATGGTTCCAGCTGCAGCCCAGGGGAAGCTCTCGGAAGGGGAGCTGGGCAGAGGAGCGTGCTGGGAGCRTTGATATGCACAGGCATTGGGTGTGAGTCAGCCTGGAGAGGCATTTTCAGGTCTGATCATCCTCAGCCCTGGTTCAGTCCAAGACGCTGCGAGAAACGAGCTTGGGAAAATGGGAGGCGACAGGGAAGGCTGGGAGCCACGGATGGTCCCCGTCCCCACCCCAGGAGGGAGGAGGGCAGGGCCACCCTGTGACCCCCCCGGTGCCACCCTGTGACCCCCCCGGTGCCTGTGCCCCCCAGGTGGCTGCGGGTGGGGGCTGCAGAGGAGCCCCCAGGGGTCAAGGATGGGCCAGAATGGACAGAGGTCATTTCCAGGAGTGTGTAGTGGCAGGGGAATGGTTTTAAACTGAAAGAGAGGAAGTTTAGATGGGATACTGGGAAGGAATTGTGAGGGTGGGGAGGGCCTGGCACAGGGTGCCCAGAGAGGCTGTGGCTGCCCCTGGATCCCTGGAAGTGTCCAAGGCCAGGTTGAACAGGGCTTGGAGCACCCTGGGATGGTGGAAGGTGTCCCTGCCCATGGCACTGGATGGGCTTTGAGGTCTCTTCCCACCCAAACCATTCCATGACTGTGCTGAGTTTCTTGGCCCTGGATCTGTCTGGGGGGGCAGAGGCACCTGGGGCTCGTTCAGGGCCCCACCAAGGGTGGCAGCACAGGTTGTCACCCCTCCCCTCCTTGCTGTGACACCCTCTCTCCCCAGGGCCCTCGCTGGGAGCTGGGGATGCTCCTGTGCCTGCGGCAGCTCCTGTTCCTGATCCTCCTGCTGCGTCCCCACATCCCAACCCCCAGGAATGGGACACCCAGGCAGTGTGGAGAGGCTGAAGTCACTGCTCTGTCCCCAGAGGGGACCTCCTGCTCATCCCATGCCCTCCTGGCTGGCTCAGTGCCACCCCCTCAGTGCCATCGGTGCCCCCGGGGCAGGGTGGGCACTGCTGGCACCTCAGGGGCTGCTGGCAGATGGCCCCAGTGTGGCACTGGGGGACAGGCTGGGCTTGGGCTGGATGATTTTAGAGGGRTTTTTCCAACCTTTAATGTTCCAGGATTTCCAGCTCGTGGCTCTATCACCAAAAACGCTTTGTCAGGAGGAGCCTCCAAGCTCCATGCCCACCCCAGCCATGGAATTGTCCTGCTTTGCATCTTCTGCTGCACATTCCAGCCAGGCCCCTCAGGAGCTCYGAGAGAGAGAGAAGGAATCCAAGGCTCCCCTCATTCATCACCAGAGCAGCTCCTCCCCCCTCGTTCTGGGATTCTGAGGCACTTCCCAGCAGGGGCAGAGTGGGATCTGTGGCACCAGCCCCAGCCCTCCCACGCGCCCAGGGAAGGAGGTGTCTCCTCTTTCACAGTTTTCACTCGTGAGTGGGTTTTGTCCTCGGCTGTAGCTCGCTGGGGGATCAAAGGCCAGGAGCTCTGAGTGAAGCATCGAAAAAATCCCATTCCTGATGCTGATCAATCATAGAATCTCCTGAGTGGGAAGGGACCCACAGGGATCATCAGTCCCRCTCCTGGCCCTGCACAGACACCCCAACAATCCCACCCTGGGCATCCCTGACAGYGTTGTCCAAACGCTCCTGGAGCTCTGGCAGCCTTGGGGCCGGGACCATTCCCTGGGGAGCCTGGTCAGTGCCCCAGCACCCTCTGGGGACACAAGAACCTTTCCCTGATCTCCAGGAAGCCAAGGGGTGCTTCGAGGATGGGGATTTCATCCTSAAGAGCCCGAGGTGCACACGAGGGATGGGATCTGTGGGGGAGCAGGGAGTGCTGGAGGCAGCTTCCATGGATTTCCCCTCCGTGCAGGCAGCCCAGAGCTCCCCCAGCCGTGCATCATCCACGCCGGAGCGCTCCCGCGCCGATAAATCACGGCGGAGAGACAGGACACAATGGGGCTTTTAATTCCAGAAACAATTAGCAGGGATTAATGACAGCTCTGGTGTGACAGGTTCGGTGCTCCCGAAGTTCAGCAAAGCCTGGGGAGTTTGTGGCAGACGTGGGGAGCGCTGAGGCGCTGCCTCGGGGGTCGGGTGCACCTCAGCATCCACCTCGTTCTCTCATTGGGATGGGTTTGGGGCTTCCCTGGATGAAGCCTCGGGGAGATTTATGGGATGGAGACACCGAGGTGGCCCAGGCCCTGTGGGAGGGAGCAGGGACAGCTCAGTTCGAGGTCCCCAGCCCTGGGCCAAGGTGGATGAGTGCCCCAGGCTCCTGGGATCCGAGCAGAGCTGCTGCTCCCCACAAAGCTCCTTCAGCACTCGGGTGGGTGGGTGGGTGGTCCCTGATCCAGCTCCAGCCTCTCTGCACCTGCAYCTTTCAGAGCCAAGGAGCAGATCCACACTGATCATGGAATGGTTTGGGCTGGAAGGAATCTTAAAGTTCATCCCAYCCCCTGCCATGGGCAGGGACACCTTCCACCATTCCCAGGGTGCTCCAAGCCCTGTCCAGCCTGGCCTTGGACACTTCCAGGGATCCAGGGGCAGCCACAGCTGCTCTGGGCAACCTGTGCCAGGGCCTCCCTGCCCTCAGCATCCAGAATTCCAACCTGCTTCCCAGACTGGGAGAAACTCCCCCAATCCCCTCTTCTGCCTCCCAGCAGCCCCGGGAAGCCGATCCTGGGGCTGCATCCACGTTTAATCTGCTTAGAAGACACCACCAGAGCCGAGGGCTTGGGAAAACACAAAAGTCAGCAGTAGCTTCCCTTTGCCTGCAGCCCTGGCTGTTCCCCAGCGAGGAGGCCGGGAACAGGGAGCAGGGACACAAACACGGAGTGACAGGAGGACGAGAGACACGCTGGGGTCGCAGGGGTGGCCAGAGCTGTCAGCAGGGCTCAGGTGGCACAAACCACGCCAGCCTGGAGCCCCGAGCTGCCCTTGCTCCTCTCTCCTCTGAGGCATGCTGGAGTGGGATCTCTGCGGGATGCTGGAGTGGGATCTCTGCGGGATGCTGGAGTGGGATCTCAGCAGGATGCTGGGCTGGGATCTCAGTGGGATCCTCGAGTGGGATCTCAGTGGGATCCTCGAGTGGGATCTCAGCGGGAGGCTGGGCTGGGATCTGAGCAGGATCCTCGAGTGGGATTTCAGTGGATGCTGGGCTGGGATCTCAGYGGGATGCTGGGCTGGGATGCTCAGGGGGATGCTGGGGTAGGATCTCAGCGGGATGCTAGGCTGGGATCTCAGTGGGGTCCTCGAGTGGGATCTCAGCAGGATGCTGGGCTGGGATCTGAGCGGGATCCTCGAGTGGGATCTCAGCGGGAGGCTGGGCTGGGATCTGAGCAGGATCCTCGAGTGGGATTTCAGTGGATGCTGGGCTGGGATCTCAGCGGGATGCTGGGCTGGGATGCTCAGGGGGATGCTTGGATAGCGCAGGTGAGGCTGGGGCTGGCAGGGGCTGCTCCAGGGGTTTGGCTGCTGGGAATGGAGAGCATTTCCCCAAGGGAGCTGAGTCCCCCGGCACTGGTTCCTGCCCCTGGGAGCTCCCCTTGCTCTGCAGCAACCCCACCTTGCACCCGGGTCTTTCCCAGGAGGACCCCAAGGTTTGATCCAGGACCTACCCCAGAGCAGAGATCTACCCCTCCAGAGAAACTGGAGCAGGGCAAGGGCAGCCTCGAATTCCTTGTGACTCGGGAGTGGASAGGGAAAAGGACACGGACAGGCTGGAGCAGGCTCGGCCCAGGTCACTCCATCTCCAGCCAGTTCCCCCAGCAGGGCCTGGAAAACCCATCCCCGCTGTTCCTGCGTGTTGGTGGGGAAGATTCACCAGTCCAGGCTGTCTCCTGCTGGATTAATAATTCACGGAGCGAGGCAGGGAGCGGCGACCTCCGCCCCTCTCGCGTATCCAAGGGACGGGGACAGGAGGATGGGGACGGTCACAGTGGAGCTGTGGGGCCTTGGGGACAGCTGCCCACCCTGCCGAGGCCGTGGGGTGCAGGGAGATGGACCAGGAGAGCGGCTCTGCATCCCCGTGCCAGGTACAGGAGCTGTTTCCAAACAGTTTTTCCTCCCACGGAGGCCGTGGGTGGGTTTGTTGCCGGTGAAAGTGAGACACGGATAGTGCTGGCTGGGAGCCAGGCCTGTTCTCACCTCCAGCACTGACAGATCCCCAAAATCCTCCTGCCGGCCCCGTCCCACGACAGCCCCCCCCATCCCGGAGCYGACCTGGGATGGTCAGGAATGGGGGAACAGCCAGGACTGCACAAAGCCCAGCACTGAGTTATCCAAAGGGGAGAGCGTCTCCTCCAGCCCCCGAGGCTGCCAGAGGGGCTGGAATTGCCTGCCTGGCTGCTGCCAGCCTCGGCCAATTCCCACAGGATCAAGMTGGAGAAGTCCCTTCGTGCCCCAGAGCCACGTTCAGCCCCATATTCCAGAAGCTGCTCCCGRTCCMTGCAGAGGGCARGGAGGGTTCATGGGAGGGTCAGAGGAAACTCTCAACAGCTGGGAACACCTGGATTCCCGAGGGAGAAACCAGCATCTTCAGCCTGGTGGTGGCCAAAGCCCCTGGGGACAAMCACGTGGATGGAGACCATGGAATCATTAAGGCTGGAAAAGACCCCTGAGATCACTGAGTCCAACAATTAACGATGATCCAGCAAATTTTGTTTCCTATGAAAACATTTCCTGCTTAAAGCCTCTTCCCCAACCATGGCAGCCTCTGTGTCCTGCAGAATCYGAGCTCTTGGATGGGCGAGGAAATTATGAACTTCGGCAAAGAAATTACGAATTTCAGCAAGGAAAAGTTCGATTCCCAAGCCTTGCCGGGTACTGAAGGATTCGTCAGCGAATCCTTCCCTCCCAAATTAGAGCTCGCAGACCCCCCTGGCTGATGAATCAGCTCTGCCATCACCGCATCCCAGCATGATTTGTCTTTCAACATAACAGCTCCCAGCCCACTCCGGGGACGTGGAGTAAGAGTAGGCAGCCAAAAAAAACCGGGAGCCAGGTGCTGGACTCGGCAGAGCAGCAAAGGATGGGGGCTGGGGGAGCTTCTTTCCTCACTTTGGGTTCATGTTCTGGACACGATTCATGTGAGGACAGGGAGGATGGAGGAATTTGGGAATTGGCACTGCCTCTCCTCAGCATGACCCTGCGGCAGGAAGGGGATTGGGAAGGGCACGCAGCTCTGGGCAGAGACAGGGCACAGCAGAGGGGCAGGGAAGGGTCCTGTCACCACTGTCCCCTGCCAGCTGCACCTGGGCACAGGTGAGGGGCTGGGCGGCTCCTGCTGGGAGCGAGGGAGGGGTCACCGAGCCCACGCTGGGGTGAGGGGGGGATCTCCTTCCCCACTTTGGTGCTCTGAGTCCCTTCCCTCCCGACAAGGGACAATGCTGGGGGTGGCTGGGGACGTGGCCCTGAGCCGTTCCCACCAAGTGGCAGCTTTATTCCCGAGCCAGCATCCTGAGGAGTGCCCGGAGGATCAGACCTGCTGGGAGGGAGCCACCAGGAGAGGGTGAGGGGCATGTCCCTGGCCCCAGGGGGATCCTTCCTGCCCCTGACTCCAGCGAGCCATTCCTGTGCCCTCACTGGGGACACGGGGACACAGGGACATGGAGACACGGGGACATGGGGACACAGGACACAGGGGCACAGGGACAGGGGAACAGAGGGACGCAGAGACATGGGGGACACAGGGATACAGGGACACGGGGGCACAGGGAGAGAGGGACACGGGGACACAGGGACATGGGGACAGAGGGACACTGGGACACGGGGACAGAGGGACGCGGGGACACGGGCACCGTTTCCATCGGGAAGGCGCAAACGGTGCTTCCCGCCCGTGGCACGGCGGTGCCTGGAATCTCCAGCGCCTGGAATCTCCGTCGCCGGCACAGCGGCTCTGGCGGTGTTCGAACACGAGCCGGGAGCTGCGGGAGGGGTTCGGTGCCACTCGCAGATGAAGGCAGGAGGGAGGGCGAGGGGGACGGGGGCGGCAGCGCGCTCCTTCCGCACGATGCGGCTCAGGGAACGTGGGCTGGATCCCATCAGGAGCAATTTCCTCGCGGGGAGGGAAGGAGGGAGCGAGGAGGCAGCGGAGTGGCCGCCCCCGGCTCGGCGAGGGTGGGGAGCGCTGGGATCCCACCAGGCACGGGAGCATCCAGATCCCTGAGCTTGTCCAAGGATGGAGACGCGACCTTGGAAACAGGAATGACCTGGCAAAAAAAAACCCCCCTGTGCCTTTGCTTCTCATCTGTTCGGCTGGAGGGGACTGAGGGGAGACTCCTCGGGGGCTGCAGCTCCTCCCGAGGGCAGGCGGAGGGGCAGAGGCTGAGCTCTGCTCTGGGACAGGGACAGGAGCCCAGGGAACGGCTGGAGCTGTGTCAGGGGCTTGGGATGGAGATCAGGGAAAGGTTCTTCTGTCCCCAGAGGGTGCTGGGGCACTGACCAGGCTCCCCAGGGAATGGTCCCGGCCCCAAGGCTGCCAGAGCTCCAGGAGCGTTTGCCCAACGCTGTCAGGGATGCACAGGGTGGGATTGTTGGGGTGTCTGTGCAGGGCCAGGGGCTGGACTGATGGTCCCTGTGGGTCCCTTCCCACTCAGGACATCCTGGGATTCTGTGCCTCTGTGATTGTCCTGCCCATCCACACCAGGACGTGGCTGTGCCAAGCACAGCCCAGCCCAGATAAAAGGGAGGAAATCAGAAGTGGACAAGTAAGGGAAATCTTGGGGGTGATTGGGGATCATCAGTAGTTTGCACCCCACAGCCCAGCCCAGCCCAGCCCTCCCCAAAACCCCTGAGCTGGGGCAGCTGCATTTGGAGCCTGAAATGTCCTGCTCCCCGCTGCCCTGGGGTCGAGCAGGGGTCCCAGAATGAGATTTCCCAACCCCACAGTGTCACTGCACCATCCCCAGGCTGCTCCCAGCCCTGCTGGTGGCTGGGGGCCCTTGGGGACACGGGTGGCTCTGCCTGGCTGGGCAGGGCTGGGCAGCAGCAGCAGCAGCAAACCCCAGTGTGGGGCCAAGGATCACAGCAGGGAGGAGGAGCTGGGGCACAGCCGCTGGCAGCAGCTCCTCTGGGAATGGATCCCGGTACCTGCAGCTCCTCCCGGGATTAGCAGGGCAAACAGGAACCGGGCAGCTGCCAGGATGGGAACATGAGCTGGGCAATGCTGGCCCCACCAGTCGAGGGGAATAAATCACAGAATCCCAGAATATCCTGAGTTGGGAGGAACCCACAAGGATCATCAGTCCAACCCCTGGCCCTGCACAGACACCCCAACAATCCCACCCTGAGCATCCCTGACAGCGTTGTCCAAACGCTCCTGGAGCTCTGGCAGCCTTGGGGCCGGGACCATTCCCTGGGGAGCCTGGTCAGTGCCCCAGCACCCTCTGGGGACAGAAGAACCTTTCCCTGATCTCCATCCCAAGCCCCTGACACAGCTCCAGC